>CATIWQ010232918.1:0-17909 GCA_949673415.1 Euphorbia schlechtendalii
GGTAGATTTCATTTTGAAGAAGAACAAGTCATGACCATGAATGATTATCGTGATCGTGAATTGCTTTTTTCTTCAGAATTCTCCTTGTAACTTCACCGATCTTTGACAGCTTCGATCCTAAGCCAAATCTTTAAGTTCCATGCATATTTTTGAACCTTTTTCACTTTTTTTTCATAGAATTGCACTTTAGATCATTTTACTCCCAATATTTACCTAGTATCTTCATTTGCATAAAAAACAATTACATAGCATGTGAAATCTTTTATATGAAGTATAAAAATGACTTAAACTATAGTTTTTAGTGTATAAAATTAATATGATAATAAATGTAATTATACACTTATTATACCCCCACACTTAACTTTTGTCTTGTCCTCAAGGTAAATTCAACAGAAGTGTAAAAATTGGTAAACATGTTTTTGCCTCATTTGGTGAAAGACTATTGTAGTGAGTACCACATTCCACGTTACAAAAGATTTCAAGTAGAAGTTCCAAATTTCCCACAAATTAGTAATGTGCAATTTATATAGTTTAGTTGTATACCTTTGCTTTTAATGGAGAGTCAACCGAATCGCATCTTCATATAAGCATTATATGCATACCCGAATATTACCTTCTCTTAAGCATAGTATAAAGTATAAAGGACATAGAAAGCACACTTTGATTAATTTTCTCTCAAGGTAATTTTAGGTAACCTAGGATGCTAAAACACTCTTAGTGGTTGCATTTTAAGCTCCATACCACTCTCCCCTTTTTTCAATGGTTGCATTTTAGGCTCCATACCACTCTCTCATTTTTTTCTTTTAAGCATATGTTTTTCAAGTACTTTGTACTTTGCACCCATTTTTCGTGCTATGCTTTCTTTTCTTTTTTTTACTCAATGAATGGTTGGAGTTTCTGCTCCGTACCATTCCTCACCTTTTGCATAACTCATTGGTTATCCTCTCTTTCGTTTGATTTTTTTTAATACCCTCATGCTTTATTGATCAATTTCAAAGTATTATGGCTACAGTTTCCTAACACTTTAAACACACTCAATACTTATAGGACTTATCCGAGATTTGCATATAAAACTCATAGTAAGAATACAATTAGATATTACTCCACTTAAACTTATCAGAAGCATTAAACTAAAACTATATAACTTATACTAATTCATGTTGCATCGAAATATATATCGAAACTTACTTGGAATGTTGCTCTCAAATGTTACTCACCACTCGTCCTTGCTAATCGCTAAATGTTGTGCTAATAATGCTCAAATTCAACATGTGCTCAAATTTTGCACTAACATCAAACTTGTAAATACCTAACACTCACAATAACCTTGGATAAATGTTAGTAAAGTATAAGAACTGATAATGTATAATTAACAAAAATATCAAGAAAAATTTTCAAATTCTTCGAATTTTTTATTTTATTCAATTTTTTTGGATTTTACGGGATTTTTACAAATGTCCCCCCACACTTAAGAACAGAATGTCCTCATTGTGAGACATCATAAAAATGAAAACTAAAGCTAAAGCTAGTCTAAAAATACAATTGAAAAAGATAAAGTAAAGAAAAGAATAAACCGGTTCTATTGCGAAAGAGAATCAGGTGGACTAGGAGTGAATTGACAATTTTGTTTTCTAAAGAATGAAAGTAATTTTCGAAGCATCGATTTATTACTTTTCTTTAGAATCTTCATGTCCTTCTTCATAACTCTAAGTTCCGCTTGGCAATTGTTCAACTTTAGTTGCATGCTATCCTTCCAATCTTCCGGAGCTTCTTCTTCTTCATCACTTTCTTCTATTTCGATCATTGGGGCTTTTCCTTTACGATGGCTTATGGATGGATTAGATGGCCCGACGGAAGAATCTTCTTAAGTTAAGTTGAGCTTCTTGGTGCGGTTGGAATAATAGTAAAAAGAATAAACACCTTCATATTCTTAGAGTAGCCTAGTGTTCTTCAAATATTTTCCATCCATGTAGCGAAAATACTTACCACGTTGTTGGACATAGGGGACTTCTTCTCTAGCACCCAAGATTATGGCAGTGATAAACTAGGCCGCTCCAATCTTGCTTCTCATGCTTGTTGAGTTCTTCTTCATCATATCCCATATAATATCCACAAATTCCGCTTTTTGCTTCATCAAAGCGCATGAAAGAACAAACAAGTCTTTCTTTTAGACCTTTGTATTCTCTACTCGACAAAATACCGAAGTGGAAAGGTATTTGTGGAGAAGAAGAATGCATTCATCCTTAATAAGTTTGTTAGGAGAATTTTTGGGATCGAAGACTCTCTTACCCTGATAAATTTTCCCAAAATCTATTAGGTTAAAACGAATCCGTCATGCTCGATGAATTAGCAATCTCAAAACTTAACCATTCACCCATCATCTCTCTCATGACACTGTATTGTTGTCCTTGATTACAAAATTGTATTGCCCTCTTTCTTGAATCTTCGAAATCGAATGTTACCAAACACTCGAGAATCCAATCTTAATTTTGTGGAAAGTGCAAAGTCACAAATCTTGTAAGACCAAGAGCCGAAAGGTAAGCTTCCATCTCTTCACAAAGATTAAGAGTTTCTAAGAAGACTAAATCAAGGAATATCTTTCTAGTGATATCCAATTTGCTTAGCTTCTGAAATCTTTTGCATTCTTCTCTTGTCCTCAATGGGAAAGGATAATCAAATTCTTCTTGAATTGATTAGGCTCCTCTCTTATGTGCTGCTCTCTTGACATGAGTCATATTGGTTTTGAAGAAAAAGGTTTAGATATTTGAATGTAGAAGATGAGAAAATCAGAAATTTGTAGGCTTTTTAGAAGGTGTGGTGGCTAAGGTTCAACTTGGACCTATTTATAGAGGTTTAATGGGTCTCTAATTAGTCATAAATGGGATTTTAGCCATTTGGGCTCTAAACTAGCTATTAGTGGTGGTTACGAACATCTATCGCTTGTCTGTTCGTGATCTGTAACGGTTATATTTTTCCCGTGTCACGATCATGACTTTCTTCATGATAGAAACAAAATGTTTTGATATCCAGTTATCACAAGCGTGAATTGAGTCATGGTCGCGATATTCTTTGCTCTTCAAATTTCTCCAATTTTTAGACTTGTACCTATAAAAACTTAGAAACACAAACACAAACAAACTTTGTTAAATACAAACGATGAATATTTACTATTATACCTTCAGTAATCATGGTGATGATAGCAATTGAACATCAATGTCTTGTTGTTCAAATTTATTTTCAAGATAAGGTTTACATCGTTGACCATTAGCTCTGAATATTTCTCCATATTCGAATTTCAATTCCAAAGCCCCATGACCAAACACTTTGATAACTTCGTAGGGTCCTTTCCAACGTGATTTGAGCTTTCCAAGGAACAAACAAAGCCTGTAATTATATAATAAAACTTTATCCCTGACTTTAAACTTCTTTTCACGTATCTTAGCATCGTGCCACCGTTTTGTTTTCTCTTTGTAGATCTTTGCATTTTCATATGATGTCTGAGCGTGATATGGGGTAGTGATCCTATGATGTACTCCATATTTTTACATCAAGCTTTCAAAAGTCTTATTGATAAAATGTGATCCTCCATCACTAATAATGGTCTTAGGAACTCCAAATCTACTAAATAATTGCTTAAGAAACTTAGCAACTACTCTAGCATCGTTCTTACTATATGAGTTAACCTCAACCCATTTTGAAACATAATCAACTGCAACCAGAATGTAATTATTACCGAAAAGCTCTTCTTCTAAGATGTTTTTCAATGGCATCTCATCTCTTTGACCTATATTTCCTATTCTCTGACAATTATCACAATTCTGAAAAAAATCTTTATCATCCTTGAACAATGTTGGCCAATAAAATCCACTTTCTAAAACTTTAGCTGCGGTTTTTGCTGGTCCTAAATGTCCTCCATATATGCTATCATGACAATGACGTAAAATTGAAGAAAAGTTAGTATCATCTATACATCTGCGAATAGTACTGTCAGCACATACCTTAAACAAATAAGGGTCATCCCACATGAATGATCTAATATCTTTAAAAAATTTCTTCTTACCATTAGAATCTAAATCAGAGGGTAAAGTATGCGTAACCAAATAGTTTCCATAATCAGCATACCATGGACTAACAGTATGTTTAACAAACATTAGATTTTCATGTGGAAAGAATTCATTAATATCACCAGTTTCACCTATAGATCCCTTATCATCTTCTAGATGAGATAAGTGATAAGCTATGTTATTTTCACTTCCTTTCTAGTCCCTAATTTCTAAGTCAAATTCTTGTAAAAGAAGAATCCACCTAATTAATCTAGGTTTGGCATCTTTCTTAGCAAACAAATATCTGAAAGCAGAATGATCTGTGTACACTATTACTTTAGAGCCTATTAAATATCATCTAAACCTGTCACATGCATATACGACTGCTAACATCTCTTTTTCTGTGGTGGTGTAATTGCATTGTACAGAAGATAAAGTGTGACTTATAGTAAATTGCATGCAAACTCTTTTCATACTTTTGCCCTAATACACAACATATAGCTACATCAATAGCATCACACATCAATTCAAATGGTAGAGACCAATTTGGTTTAACTATAATGGGAGCCGAAACTAATGCTAGTTTTAAAGTGTTGAAGGCTTTTAAACAGTCATTAAAGAATTCGAACTTCACATCTTTAACTAATAGATTAGGTAAAGGTTTAGCTATAACCGAGAAATTCTTAATAAATCTTCTGTAAAATCCAGCATGGCCTAGAAATGATCTTATTCCCTTAACATTTATGGGAGGAGGTAATTTCTCCATGATTTCGGTTTTTGCTATATCTACGTGAATTCCTTTCTCATCTATCTTATGACCTAATACTATACCTTCATTAAAAATAAAATGACATTTCTCCCAGTTTAACACCAAATTAGTTTCCTCACATCTAGCGAGTACTTTATCCTAATTCTCCAGACATACCTGAAAAGAATCTCCATATACAGAGAAATCATCCATGAAAACTTCCATAATATCCTCCACATACTTACTAAAAATAGCAGAAACACACCTCTGAAAAGTAGCCGGAGCATTGCATAAACCAAAAGACATTCTTCTATAAGCAAATGTACCAAATGGATATGTAAAAGTGGTTTTGTCCTGGTCATCTGGCCTAATATGAATTTGAAAATATCCATAGAATCCATCAAGAAAATATTAAAATGCATGACTTGATATCCTTTCTAACATTTGGTTTATAAATGGTAAAGGGAAATGCTCTTTCCTAGTGGCTGCATTTAATTTTCTGTAATTTATGCAAACTCTCCATCTAGTTGTTGTCCTAGTAGGAACTAAGTTTCCTTTTTCATTTTGAACTATAGTAATACAGCCTTTTTTCGGAACACATTGAACAGGGCTAACCCACTCACTATCTGAAATCGGATAGATAATTCTTGGATCTAGCAACTTTATAATTTCCTTCTTAACAACTTCCTTCATGTGAGGGTTTAATCTTCTCTGCCTTTCTATTATAGGTTTACTTTCATTTTCCAAATTAATAGAATGTATTACTATATTAGGGCTAATTCCTATAATATCAGAAATTTGCCAACCAATACTCCTAATTCTACCCTTTATTGTCTCGAATAATGCTTCTTCCTGCAGACTAGATAACTTACTAGAAATGATAATGGGTAGGGTATTGTTGCTTCCTAAAAATACATACTTTAGATGAATGGGAAATTGCATTAATTCTACTAAGGATGGTTTATCTATAGAGGGTGGTATAGGATCATCTTCTCTAACTAATTTCTCAGTTTCAGAGGAATATTCTAAATTTTCAAGGGATTCAGATGCTTATTCTTCAAGAGATGTAACATGACAAATTTCATCTACACATGTATCAATTAAGTTATCAATCATGTAATCACCTCAAAACTTATCCCAATGTATATTAGCAAACAATTTGACTCTAAACAAAACCAATAAAAAATAAGATAAAATAAAAATATGAAAATATAAAAACGTACCTTATTTTCCAGCCATTAATCTCTTGAACGCACTTACCTTCCCTAGACAATTCGATCTCTAGAATGCACTTGACATCCCAGCAACGATGCCAAAAACTTGTTCACCACTGTTCTACTGATAAGTTTAATAACTTTTTCGCAAAGAGTTTGGCTATATATTAAAGGTACCAAAAACTTGTTCACGTAAAGTATAGGTGTTGTCAGTACCTCTTATCAAATAGAAAAATGATGATAACTGCAAGTATACAGTTGCGATGTAGTTTGAAAAGATATCGATCCCACAAGGAAAGACTAGCTCTAAAGATCAACAAGGTAGACAAAAGAAAGAAAATAAAATATATTGATATTTTGGATAGGATGGTTAGAATGAAGAATGAGTTAATATAGATATGAAAGATTAGAGAATCTAAATATATAGATTTTCCCTACGAAATAAGGATAGCAGAGAAAACATGCAAGTTAAACAAAGATGTTACGATTCACCAAACTAATCTAATAGACTCGGTTTAAAATACCCAGATGTTCAATTATTCACTGCAGAGCAACACATGAACTAACTTTTCTAAACCTAGTGCAAATGAATTAAGATAGACCTGGATAACGTTAATACTATGCTTAGTACAGGTCGCTCTCACATAGCCACATTTAGCAAGTTACCATTCTAAAAATGTTGGCTCACTAAACAACGTTATATCACAGATCCAGTGATTATACACAATATTGTTAACCTCGAAACTACTCTTAAAATTAACTCCAACGCATATAACTTAATTAATATAAAAGAATTAACAAGAAATACACATTATGACACATAGACATATAATAAACTTCGAAATAGAAAGTATAAGTAGAAAGCAAAGAAAAGTTGTAAGTTATGCAAGTGAAAGCTAAAGTTGATCAAATTGTATCCACTCTTTAATGGGAGTCGTCAATTGCCCCAATTCCTGCGCCTGCTTTGAATTTGGTCTTGGCATGTGCAGAACCTTCCCTAGGATGCTATTCTTTATGAATATCGAACAAAAGAATATTGAAGAACGAAAACTTTTATTGATAAGTAAATTGCAAGTACACTTATACAAGAATCGCTCGAGAATATAGAGAAATCTAGTGATCGAAAATAGGATTCAAATCACTTAAACATTTTCTCGCAAATAATTATGAACATAGAGAATTCTCTATCTATACATACACTATATTTCTCTCATGCACTCTAATATTTTCCCTCCATCTCACTGCTGCTGCACGAAATGGTAGTTGATGGCGGTTGATCGTCTTTATCTGGCGGTTGGTAGTTAAGAAGATTAAACCAGAAAACCGTCCAAGTCGCGACCGTGATATACAAGTCGTGATCGTAAATCTTTGATTGGCAGATTTCTATTTTGAAGAAGAACAAGTCGCGACTGCGAATGATTATCACGACTGTGAATTTCATTTTTTCAGAATTCTCCTTGTAACTTCACCGATCATTGACAGCTTCGATCCTAAGCCAAATCTTTAAGTTCCATGCATCTTTTTGCACCTTTTTCAATCATTTTTCATAGAATTCCACTTTAGTTCATTTTACTCCCAAGATTTACCTAGTATCTGCATTTGCATAAAAAAAACAACTATATACCATGTGAAATCTTTTATATGAAGTATAAAAATGACTTCAACTATAGTGTTTAGTGTATAAAATTAATATGATAATAAATGTAATTATACACTTATCAATCATCCCCAAATGGATGGGTAAACTTAAGTGGCAAATCATTGTTTGGAAACATACCTGAGATATATGAGTCATGTTCGCCACTTTTCTACTGATAAGCTTAATAACTTATTCACGACATTGTTTCTTTAAAGTTTAGGTGTTGTCAATAACACTTATCAAAATAGAAAAATGATGATAGTTGCAAGTATATAGTTGCGATGTAGTTTTAAAAGATATCGAATCCAAAGTGAAGGAACCAATTCTAAAGACCAACATGAGTAACGGAACAAAGAAAATAAAATAGATAATTTATTATTGTTGGGTAGGATGGGATATGATGGTGGATAAATGTATATAGATTAGAGTAGAAGAAATTAGTATAAATTATCCCTATGAACAAGTATAGCAAAGAAAACATGCAAAATCAACAAAGATATTACGTACACTAGACTAATTTAACAAATTCGGTTCTAGATATTTAGATATTCAATTATTCACCGCAGAGCAACACATGAAATGACTTTTCTAAATCTAGTGCAAACGAATTAAGATGATTATATAAACCTGGATAATAATATTACTATGCTTAGTATGGGTCGCTCTCACATAGCCATATTTAGCAAGTTACCATTCAAAAAATGTTGGCTCACTAAACAGCGTTATAATCACAGATCCAGTGATTATACACAATCTCGTTAACCCCGAAACTACTCTTAAAGTTAATTCAAAAGCATATAACTTGATTGATATAAAAGACTCAACATGAAATACACATTATAACACATAGACATATAATAAACTTTGAAATAGAAAGTATAAGTAAAAAGTAAAGCAAAGTTGTAAGGTATGCATGTGAAAGCTAAAGTTGATCAAACCGTATCCACTTTGCAATGGGAGTCGTCAATTCTCACAATTCTTGCATCTGCTTTGAATTCGGTCTTGACTCATATAAAACCTCCTCTAGGATGCTATTCTTTGTGAATATCGAACAAATGAATATTGAAGAACGAAAACTTTTATTGATAAGTAATTTGCAATTACACTTATACAACAATCACTTGAATATTTAGAGAAATCTAGTGATCAAAATAAGGTTCGAATCACTTATACATTTTCTCGCTAACTTAGAACAAAATGAAATCTATATGATTTTAACACATATATACCCTCTATGTCACGTTAAGTGCCCACACACCATACATGCCACCCATTCCCACGAAATTGGTGAGTTTGGAGCCCTATTTATAGAGTACCAAGGGTTGCATCTATCCAAACGAAGAGTCGTGTCCATTGGCGAAGGGTTGCATCACTTCATTATGATTGGATGCAAAGATTCATCCTCATCTATAATGGGAAGGCACCTTTTAATGATTGGTTGACTTCCAAAAGGTGTCTTATCATTTGGTAGTTGATGGTAGTTGATGGTGGTTGACCTTTCTTATTTGGCTGTTGGTAGTTGAGAAGAGTTGACCAAAAAATCGTCAAAGTCGTGACAGCAAAGTACATATCGTGACAGTGAATACTTGGTGGGCAACTTTCTATTCTGAAGAATACTAAGTCGTGATCGTGAATGGTTGTGATGATCGTGAATTGTGTTTTTCTTAAGAATCATTTTTGTAATTTTACCGATCTTCAACAACTTCGATCCTTAGCCAAATCCTTAAGTTCCACGCATCTTTTTGCACCTTTTTCACTCTTCTTTCATAGATTTCCATCTTTAATCATTTTACTTCCAAGATTTACCTAGTACCTGCATTTGCATAAAAAACAACTACATACCACATGAAATCTTTTATATGAAGTATAAAAATGACTTAAAATATAGTGTTTAATGTGTAAACTTATCATAATAATAAGTGTAATTATACACTTATCAAGTCACCAGTAGCTAGGGAAATGGGTCAATTGGTTACCAGTTGCAGAGTGGTGGTACAATACAACTTATCATTCCTCTATCAATTGCACTCCCTTTGAAGTGGTGTATGGAATAGTGCCTCCTATGCATGTGCCTTACGTACCTGGAGACTCATCTGTTCCAGTTGTTAATAAATTTATTTAGAAAGGGAAATTACTCTGCAAAATATGAAATATCACTTGCCCCGAGCCTAGCAGAGGATGAAACAACAAGAAGACAAGTGTAGGAGCTACAAAGAATTTGCAATTGGAGAGCTAGTGTATATCAAACTGCATCCTTATCGACAGCAGAGTGTTGAGTATAGAACCCATCACAAATTGGCTCCTCTGTATTTCAGGCCCTTTGCCATTGAAGATAAGATTGAGAAGGTGGCTTACCGTGTCCAGCTACTAGAAGGAGCCGCTATTCACCCTGTACTACATGTGTTGCAATTAAGGAAGAAGATCCCTAGTGATGTGTTAGTAACTGATCCTCTCTATCACTTTGTATAATGAGTTCCTGCTGTAATTTTAGAAAGGAAATCCATTAAGCGAGGTAATGTTGCTGCAGTCAAATTATTGATCCAGTGGAATGGAGGAGAACAAAGCAATGTCACCTGTGAATGGGCTGAGGAGATTAAGCGTAAATTTCCAAACTTTGATCTTGGGGCAAGATCTTAAGGAGGACGGATTGATATAGGGACTTAGATCTTTTTTATTCGTTATAAGAATTCTTGAGTTTATCGTTGGGATTTATTAGTTAACTAAATAAATGTAAAACACACCATCTGGTGTTAGTTTCTGAGCTATCAGTTTAGCTCGTGTTTATAATTCAGCTCTATAACTAACTTTGAGCTTGTAACAGAAATACCATATATGAAATATCTAGAATTACTTCTCTCTCTAAGCTCTGAATTCTCTCCCTCTCTCTCTAGGTTCCCCAGTTAGTTTTCTGGTAATTCTTTCTCTTTTTTGGTATCAGTCTCCCACAAGATTCACATCCTCAGAAGTAGTATCTGAGTGTATGAGAGTCTCTGCTAAAGCAAAGGTGGCTGATAAAGCATCATTAGCTTTTTTTATATGATAGAAACAAAAAGGAAAGGGGCTATAGCCTGACCCAATCCACAAACTTACTCATTCATGATTAGTATAACAAGCATGAAAGGATGAGCCAAATGATCCCTTGGTGAATTCTGACACCAATTAAACACCATATCTATATAGAATCCAGCAGTCTCTATGCTTGAGAAAGAAATAGATCTATTGAATCAAGATTGAAAATCCCCTTTAAATCAACTGAAAAACCAAAAATTAAGTAGGAATAGCTATCTCAACATGGTGTGTTGAAGCAATGTTCAACTAAGTGTTGATCTCCATAGCACTTATCTGGAAAAATAGATAAATCAGATCCGAAAGAGAGAAAATTGCTTGAAGAAGTGGAGCCCTAATTGTGTCAAAAGACTTCAATTTCATCCAATATTAATCACTCGGATGCTTTAATAGGTGCCTTGGTTTAATATGGTAGAAAGCCATAACGAAAAGCAAACAAGAGAATTATAGGTTCACAATATTAATATAGTGATCACTAGTATTAGTATTAGAATTGTTTTCAGCATAACTTTATCTATACTATTAGTTGAAAGCCATTATCGATTGGGGTACTAGGTTTATAATTTCATGGAAACTAAACTCATACATATCTTAGGTTCAAAAGTTATCAAGTCTGTATAGAGTGGAATGTTCTGAAGCTAAAACTAGACTAAATTGCTCAAAATCATACTTAATAACTTAAATTACTCAACTTTAACTGTGAGGAATGGTCAACTCCACCTACAGCTCTCTACATCTCTGGATGCCTCAACCACTTCGATGTCAACCCCCCGTAAGAGCACCACTTCTGCCTCCATAAGAACAGTAAGAGAAGTAGCAGCTCTAGTATCATCCTCGGCATCTATGTGCCCAATAACCATCTCCAACATAGTAGTTTATATTAAAACCATGTATATCATTCATCAATCAAAAAATATTAAATTCATCTATCATATACCCATGCATATGAGTACACTTTAAGTAAGTTTAGGTATCATATATCCATAAGCAATATCTGAGAGAATAATAGGAGATCAAAAAGAGACTGTTAGCCCCGAGCTAATCTCTCTGCCTCGTCACGGTGAATCTAAATGTGAATCTTAAGTTGTCATTACATACAATGAAATAAGGGGTAATAAAAGAATCAAATTCAAGAATACATGAGTAGTCTTTGGTGGAGTAAATTCTAGCTAATGCACGAACTGTGGGAGCATCGAATCACCTGCCTATTTACTCCCATCATAATAACTAAAGTAGAATCCAAGATAGTCTAGATTCGACTCTCTGCTATTTAGATATGAACAAGAGCCTGTACCGAAACCTTTAGAGCCTAGTAAGGAGTAGTAGTGGCACTCCCACTAGATTCTTATCCCCTCTTATGAGGAAAAACATTAAAGTGTATTAAATGCCAAAATTTAAAATGTTATTAAATTCACAAAAGTTTACCTCAAGAACAAGCACAAATTCCTCAAGTAGAAAGGGATTTAATGACTCCATAAATTCGAAATAGGATTAACTAGTAGAGGCCATATAAATGCCCTCGCTATCCCATGAACCTTCATCCTCCTCGGGCTTAGCCACAAAGTGAGGATAGAAAAAGATCAACAAAGCTTCTGAAACTAATCGGTTAGCTACAGATAGCATCATCCTTAAACCCCTCTTCCACCCTCCTAGATACTACTCAAGGCACATCGAGCACTCCAAGATGAACTTCTTATCATCATATGACTCTCTGTAAGCAAAAACAAGATCCTAGTGAAAGGTGTTCTCCGATGGATCTCTCAAAATTTGTAATTAAGGTAAAAATTCAATTAATTTTAAATACTATTTAGAGTAACAAGTTTTCATATGAATGTAGTTTGAAATGATTCACGTCTACTCAAGAGTAAGTGTCCTAAGTCAAGAGCAAAGCTATGGAATATCCCTCTTCATGACCTTCTAAGACTAAGTCTATTGAAAGAGAATAAATGAAGTACGAGGAGCATTACCCTTTAGCGGGGGAGGTATAACAACATTGCATTCATTGGCCCATATCTATAAAGTGATGAAGTCAGATCATATAGAGTGATAGTCATCTCTCCAATATAAAGATGAAAAATATGAGTAACATTGGAGTAGCACTCCACCAACACTATTAAAGTGGCCATCGAAGACTTAGTTACCTTTGGTCTTAAGCTCTCTATCATTCCTTAAAAAGCCACCATCATCAATCGCTGTCTTGTCCACTTAGTTCGTGATGAATTCCCACCACAATGACTATGTTAAATCCAACTAAATAATACTTCACAATATTTAGATTTTAGAGATAACAAATTACTTATAGTAGTGAAATTATTTAGGTACTAAGTAAACTCTTAATTAAGTAGTCAGTTTGAGGTAGTTTGTGGTAAAACAGCTAAGCTTAACATAGGCTTCATTAGGTTAAGGCTTAGTGTTGCGGGAGTTGTTGTTTTGAGTAACTCAGCTTCAAAGATTATGCGATATATCTCAGCAAAAGCTGAGTGCTTTTATGTGGTGCTATGTAAAGTACATTACACTGTTAACTTTAACTATTTTATTAAAAACAAAATATTCTTGCTTAATGCATTGAGGGTTTTAAAAAGGATTTGATGCTGAAAGCAAAAGAATATTCAAGTGGTCTTCACAACAAAAAGGTGTCACTACGAAATTTTTGCATGTATTCATTAGAGTCCAAGTCAAAAGGAATCTTCTAACATTACACAGTCTTTCAACATCACCGCACTAGTACTACATAATCCAAGGGTTCAAACAAAATCTTACATGTTACATCTCACACACTTACTCTCAAGAGATTTGTTTGATGATAAGAGACCTTGATGAGAAGTTAATCAACGAATTAATATTACGCCTCAACTTTCAAAAATCCTATCTCTAAACGGCTTCAAAAATATCTTAGACGCAACGAAGTTTGAAGGATTAAGGAAAAGAGATTTTCAACCCAAACAGGATGAAAATTCATAATGGCTACTTCCCAAAGCTTACAACTATAAATAGAGGTAGAAGCAGTCATCTACAACTTGATGAATCACATGAATTTTTAAAAAGCTAAAACTTTATTCAAGCAATAATAACCTTTGAAATTCCAATCAACCAAATCTCATAAGCAAATAACCAATTCTTATTCAGTTTGTTTCAGAGAGAAACTTATTAGACATATAATCTAGCTAAGTCAATCTTTGTAAAAGAACCAATATTTTATAAGTTGAGTTCTTATTCTAAACTATTTTATTCAAAATTAAGTGATAACAGTTTGAGAAGGGTACCCAAATTGTGTGAGAGGTAGTATAGCTTGGAAGGTACTTGCTTGTAATCTTACCCATAGTCAAAGGCTTCTCTGCTTGCTTAAAGGAGTGAACATTGGTGGATTTAAGCTCGGATAAGAATCAGGGGACTAGAGGTAGGTTAGGGGTCGAACCAAGATAAAATCTCGGTGTAATCGTTCTTTTAACCTATCTTTTATCTTGTCAGCTTCACTCATACATTAACATCTTTCTCTTTGCTTTATTTTGCTTGAAATTCCAACTTGGTCTAAGTAACTTTTTACTCAACACAACTTGTGTACAAACTAAGGTCAGCTCAAGCTGAGTGGTATACGAAGTTTTATCCAACTGTCCGTGTACATCATTTTATACTTAGCATACATTAACACAACTTACCTATGAATTTTAAATCAATAAAAGAACAAGTTAACTGATATTCTCCCCCTCTAACCGATTCTATAAGCTATGAGGACTATAGAGTGAAGTAAAGTAAAGTATAAATCAATCTCATACGCTCTTGCATCAATAAAATCATCGAATCACGATAAGTATCTCCTTTTATTAGAGTGAAGTAAAGTAAAGTATAAATCAATCTCATACGCTCTTAAATCAATAAAATCATCGAATCACGATAAGTATCTCCTTTTATAAATTTATAGCATCTATACATGAGCATCTAAGGTATGAAAATGGAGCAAAAATGCATTCATCCCATAACAGGTCGTTGATCATGGTACCTGGATCTATGATCTCTATACCTATATTACATGATCAGGGGGTACCGTGATTAATCTTGGTGAGCAGCCAAAGAATCGTGTTTTACAACTTGGTCTCGTCATATCCAAATTTCACACAAAATTGAGATAACTCAAGCCTACAAATTGATACCTAGGTGTTTTCTAAACTATTTGGGATCTCATTTTAACTTGTAATATAACTAAACATGCATAGTTTAAAATTTTTGTATTTTTAAATTTGACTAAAGTATTAGATTTATAAATCGATAAAATTAGAAATTGAAGACAATGATACTAATTGATAAGTGTGAAGCATGTGTCAAGTAACGATGATTAGGCTCTGACTCAAGCCCTTCAACAAACCAAGTTATGCTTCCTTAGCCTCCAAGTAGTATTTTTTTCCCATGAGAGAAAGCAAGAGCTCCGAGTACTTAATTAGGACCAAATTAGTGTAGGAAAGGTGACGAGAAATGTGTTGACCCTCTTTATGAAACATCATGACAAATAGAAGTAAAAATGGATAAGAAACAAAAACTAAATTATAGGAAATCTGATTAAGATACATTTGATTTTACAACTGAGATGCCTGAAAGAAAATAAAACCTAAGATATATCTAACCTAAACCTACCTACATCCACAAAGGGTTAGCATGGGAATAATTCACAAAATCATGGCATGGTTAGTCAACTAAAAAAGACTCAATTAGTGTGCATGAGTTAGATTAGGGTGAATACTAAAAAAAATCATGATTCGAATGATTTAAAAAGAGGACATTCGAGTTTCCAAAGCGTGTTTCGTGTAAAAATACTAGTTGTAGACTCTATTTTCTTGAAAATGCTATTAATGAAGATGCAACATGGTTTGATGTCATGAAAAATGTGTTTAATGTTGTGGGAGTACCCTAAAACGGCATAAAAAGTAATATACTAGGTCAAAAACTGAAAAAATGCAATTAGTCATGACAACTAGACCGGTACCCCCCTGATAGCTAGGACTTACCTATGGTGGGCGGTATCGGTCTGGCTAGGTTCAGGTCTTCTGGCATTCTAAAAGATGAATCATAGAAAACCGAGTAAATTAGACTAGTAACCTTATGTTGGGTGATAAGTCTAATAGGTGTCTGTTTGTAGGTTACCCTAAGGAGACTACAGGGTATACCTTTTATGATCCCAAGGAACAAAAAGTCCTTGTTGCCAAGAAAGCTCAATTCCTCAAGCATATACTTACAAAAGCTAGTGGGAGCAATCTTGAGTTAGGCACTCAAGAAGATCAAATAGACAATTAACTAGTGTAAGCATAGAACAGTCTATTATAACACCGACATTGTATAGCTCAGGTCGGGCTCCAATCACTCCAAAGCAATACGAGTTTCTCATCACTAATGATAAACATCTCTTCCATATGGAAGATGATGAGCCCATGATTTATAAGGAGGCAATGGAAGGCTCGAAGTTTGACAAATGGTTTGTAGCCATGAGGTCAGTGATGGACTCCATGTACGAAAATCAAGTCTGGAGCTTGATTGATGCTCCAAGTGGTATTAAGCCCATAGGATGTAAGTTGGTTTTCAAGAAGAAAACTAACATGGACGGTTGCATAATTACCTATAAAGCAAGGTTTGTTCCAAAAGGTTATAGTAAAAACTGATGAAACCTTTTCACCGGTGGCCATGTTAAAGTCTATTAGAATACTCCTTGCCACTGTCGCTCATTACGAGATTTGGCATATCAATGTGAAAACAGCAACAGGAATCTGGATAGGTATGTGCATATGGCACAACCCACGGGTTTTACATCCAAGGATGGCTTGAAAGTATGCAATGAGCCCTGTGTATATAAGAAGGCTAGTGGGAGTGCGGTCGGTTTCCTTATATTATATGTCAATGTCATATTGCTGATAGGAAACGATGTTCCTTTTCTTCAGATAGTTCAGTCATTGTTGTTAAAGAAGTTCTCCAAGTAGCTTTTATACTTGGTATAAAAATCTACAGACATAGATCTCAAAAGCTGCTAAGTCTTTCACAAAGTACGTACAAAGATATGGTTTTGGCTAGATTTAGTCTGGAGCAGTTAAGAAAGGGTTATCTCCCAATGTCCCATGGGGTTAACCTTTTTAAATCTGAGTATCCGAGAACATAAGAGGAGAGAATGTGCATGAATGGAATACCCTATGCCTCAGCAATAGAATCCATCATGTATTCCATGGTATGCACTCGGCTTGACATCTCATATGCATTGAGCTTCACGAGCAGATTTCAATCTGACCTAGGAGAGAAGCACTGGATGGCCACTAAACGTAGGACTAAGGATATTTTTTTGGTATATGGAGAAGGTGATTTCTCAATTGTTCGCCACTTTTCTACAGATAAGTTTAATAACTTTTTCGCAAAGAGTTTGGCTATATATTAATGGTGCCAAAAACTTGTTCACGTAAAGGTTAGGTATTGTCAATACCTCTTATCAAATAGAAAAATGATGATAACTGCAAGTATAGAGTTGCGATGTAGTTTTAAAAGATATCGATCCCACAGGGATGGACTAGCTCTAAAGATCAGTTAGGGAAAAAGAGTAAAGAGAATAAAATGTATTGCTATTTTGGATAGGAGGGTTAGAATGAAGAATGAGTAAATATATATATGAAAGATTAGAGAATATAAATATATAGATTTTCCCTATGAAATAAGGATAGTAGAGAAAACATGCAAGTTCAACAAAGATGTTACGATTCACTAAACTAATCTAACAGTCTCGATTCAAAATACCCAGATGTTCAATTATTCGCTATAGAGCAACACATGAAATAACTTTTCTAAACCTAGCGCAGACAAATTAAGATAATTATATAAACCTGGATAACATCAATACTATGTTTAGTACGGGTCGCTCTCACATAGAAACATTTATCAAGTTACCATTCCAAAAATGATGGCTCACTAAACATCGTTATATCAAAAATCCAGTGATTATACAAAGATATTGTTAACCCTGAAACTACTTAAAATTAACTCCAAAGCATATAACTTGATTAATATAAAAGACTTAACACGAAATACATATTATAACACATAGACATATCATAAACTTCGAAATAGAAAGTATAAGTAGAAAGCAAAGCAAAGTTGTAAGGTATGCAAGTGAAAGCTAAAGTTGATCAAACTGTATCCACTCTTTAATGGGAGTCATCAATTCCCGCAATTCCTGC
>CATIWQ010232990.1:0-22122 GCA_949673415.1 Euphorbia schlechtendalii
GAAACAAAACATATTTTTTTGTTAAAATGAAACCATTTTAAAAAATTAACTTGTGACTATAAATATAATAACACATGAATTAACAATTTTTTTTATTTTTTAATGAAATATTAAATTTAATGTTAAAAACTTTTATACCTACATCTACTTTTATGAAGGCTTATATTTTATTTCCGCTCAGGGCCTCATTTTTAACGAGACGACCCTGCTGATCATACATACAGTTGTCGATCATCAATGGTCCATTTAATAATCGTACTAAAACTCAACATGTCAGGTACCAAATGAGCGAAAGTTGAATACCTCAGGTACCAAATAGACAATTTCAATAGGTTAGATACCAAAAGGGCATTTGAGTTATAAAACAGACCCCAAATGTGTAATTGAGTCGTATTTGATTGTGAATTGGATTTTGTAAAGTTAAAGCAATCACAAAAAGATTGAACTATTTGGTAAATAACCATTTCTTATCATTAAAATTAAAACAATACTCCCTCCGATTCCTAATACTTATCATTTTAAATTTTTCATCAAAACCAATAAGATATTCAATGCACTATTAAAATGACTAATTTATCCATTTTACTTTATAATAAAATCCTCTCTTCTTAATTACCAATTTATAAATTAATTTATATTTAATTTCTTTCCTATTTAATGTAATGATAAGTTAGGAAAATCTTGTTGAAATACGCATTGATATTTTAAAATTACAAGTAAAAATAATCAAAGTAAAAGGTGACAAGTGTCAAGAACCAGTGGGTATATATAATTAATGATTCAATTTTCTATTTGATTGTCTATTTATAAAAAATCAAATAAATAATATTCAACATTAATTTTATCACATCATGTAAAATATATATTAGAATGTAATTTTTTACACAGTTTTCTATTTTAACCCATGTTAAATAAAAGGATAATAGACAATCTACGAAACATTTTCATTAAATTGAATTTATTATGGTATTTTTAGATTAATATAATTAATATTATAAAATAACTGAAAAACATAATAGTATAGTTTTACAAAAAAAAAATGATAAGTAGAAGGATTGTCTCTTGAGCCGGCGGAAATTTCAGAAAAAAAAAAAGGAAAAAGAAATAAGAAAAGTGAGATTGAAGATAGGACAAAACCAAATACGTCACAGTAAACTATCGAAAGGGTCATTTTCAAATGTGTAAGAGATGGGCCCAAATTAAGCCTCTAGTTAATTGGATTATTAGCCTAATGACGATTCTTTATATATTTGATCTATTCTTTGTTTTGTTTCTCTCATTTAGATTTTTCTCTCTTATTTATCTTCCATTTTTCTCTAAAATTGGAATTATTATAAGATTTAATATTTTCTCATTTGAGTACAATTTTCCAATAATATAATGGTGAATGCATCCATTTCAAATTATTAATAAATTAATAAATTTTTCTAATATTTATAATGAATATAATAATTAAAAAACTCAGTTCCCACAAATCACGTTTAAAAATTATTAAGTAAATTTTCTTAGCAATTAATTTACAAATTATATACAGGGCATATGTTGGAATCTGGGGAATATCCTGGACAATTCTGAAGTCGCGAATAACACTTTCAGATTGAAATTTATTTGGTCGGTTCACCAAACTTTCAATCGGATAAAATCAAAAAATATGTCAAGAACTAGAAATTGATGTTTTTTGTGAAAAATACAACCGAATTTTTTATATGTTAACCAATTTCGCTTCTGGTGATATAAATAGCCAAAATGTCAACAGACATGTTGTTTCGAGTGGTTGCCATGTCTAAAAGACATGTTTTTTCGGGTTTCAGTTGTGTCCAATCGACACACTGTTTCGATCCAAAAATTCATTTTTTGATGAATTTTCAAAGGGTGCGTTTATTCAGGAGCCGCCCCTCGACCCTGCTGAGGGGCGCTGCCCCTCGACCCCGCCAGGGGCTGCCGCCCCTTAGACCCCGCATCCGGGAGAACTACCTCCAGACTCCCAAATCGTACCTGTACTCGAACAAGTTTGCACTCCGTATTCTCTTAACTTGTTCGATGAAACGTCACGATTGATCAAAATCAGTCAATCCAATTACACTAAAATACTAACAGCATATTCATGATAAATAAATATCATCTTAAATTGAATTCATTTAAAAGGTTTTTAGAATTAAATAAAAAATTATAATTTTTAATGTTTTCATACATTATATAAAAATATTTGACAAATATTAGTCACCCAAGTTTGAAAAAGTGACCCCCTCGATAGTTTAATGATACATATTTGGTTTTGTCCTATCTTCAATCTCACTTTTCTTATTTCTTTTTCCTTTTTTTTTGAAATTTCCGCCGGTTCAAGGGACAATCCTTCTACTTGCAATTTTTTTTTGTAAAATTATACTATTATGTTTTTGAGTTACTTTAAAATAAAAAATTTTAAGTATCAATTTTAGTTGAGAAATCAAAATTTTTGAAAAGGACAAGTTCCGGAAACAATTCTCTCATCTTCATTTTGAAAAAAATGTATCAATTGATCTACACTTAATTTATTTTAAAATCTTATTTATATAGTTAAAATTTAAATTACATTGACAAGTTATATTATCCTTAAGTTTCATGTTTTGCGCCTAGTAAAAAATAAAAGAAGTATATAAATTGAAAATAGTTCATTAGTTTGTTTAAAATTATGCTTCAATGCATCATCCTCTCACAATTAATTATTTATTCAAATTGGTTTCAAATATCCAAATTGAAAATGGTCAATTCAATTGTTGTTATAAAGTTGCTTTTTAATTGCTTGAACTCCAACCTTGCCTTTTGCCACAGTTATTGTTGCTTATTAACACCATGAGACCCCATTCCCAGCAAAATACACTCTCAAGAAGAACCCAAAAAATATGTGGTTTCATAATTTGTTTATGTTTTGTCTTTGTAAAAAAACTGAATTTTAGCTTTACTTGATATTATATATATATATATATATATATATATATATATATATATATATATATATATATATATATATATATATATATATATTTGGTTTTCAAAATATATATATGTATATATGATCATGGGATTTCTTGAAGTTTTAGTGAGAGATTGTATAAGCCTGCTGTTTTATCAGGGGAATTTCTCTACGCATTAAAAATAAACATTGTTTTTTTCAACTTAATCATAACTTTATTTGTTTAATATATTTATAAATTATATTGAATTAATTCAGTTAAAAAAAATAAAAGCTTTATTCCGAGTAGGTGAGCCTACTAAGGTAATATTTATACTCAATTTATAGCTCATGCTTATATAAATAAAATGTGACCCACTAGTTGGTCATCTTATATTAGCTTCCTCAAAGGCATGCATCTTTGAAATATGTGGAGTGTAATATATTAGCAGCACCCGTTTAGGATCCATAATCGAATTAAAGGACAAATATTCAAGTTCTCCTAAATAAATGTGTGAAAATTAAAAATAAATACTAATCAAGTTTTAATCAATTGGTAAATCTTTTAGAAAAAAAAAGTTAGAGTTTGTGAATTGATTCATATTTTCTCTAAAAGTAATTTTTACATCACAAACTAATTGAAGACATTTTATTACATTTTGTAATATTTTTTTCTGCAATCTTCAAAATGTCAAGAGTAGGTTTGTTCCTTAATAAATTATGTTTTACAGATTTTATTTATAGCTATCTGAACATTGTTTTCATGATATGACCTATTTGCAACTGTTGATATCTCTTATATCAAATTTTTTCGCATAATTTTTTAAATGGACAAAAAATAGTTTTATACTCATCTTATTTGTTTTATTTATCAGGAGAAGTGAAAATTTGAAAAGTTGTTTTATTTGCCATTCTCAAATTCTATTATCTGTTCCATCATTCTTTGAAATGTGTCATCTTATATTTAAATGTTATCTTCTAGAGGGAGATAAAATTTATTAAATGTAAAGATAAACTAATATTTTTATATCGTTAATTAATTAATTTTTTACTAAGTGTGAAATGTGTTAAAAGTCTAGAGGAAAAGTAAAAGTAAATCGGAGGGAGTATGTGCTTGTGTAAAAAAAGGGTTATGAATATAAATTGCTCAGAAATATATAATAAAATATGTAGGGATATCATACCAGGGCAAATCAATATATAAAATAATATGTATTATTTTTTTAAGTATAGAAAGATAATAGTGATATGTATTTTTAAAAAATTATAAAAAGATAATAGTGTCATTATTATTTTCTTTTATTCATGTCTTATACGTTAGTAGGTTTGCGTACTATACTGTGTATTTGTTAGTTAAAGTAACAGATTCTTCGACATGTATGAAAACTTAATTTTAATACACCTCTGATTAGAGTTGACTTCTATTTCTAATTATTAACCATGACTTACTCTTTCAACTCATAAATTTTATTGTAGCATGTAAACTATGAGTACAATAGTATATACTTCGATCTACGAGGTACAAAAAGTATTGCATTCCTTGTAACAATATGAATATGATTAAACAACATAAATGAGTGGACTATATTTTTGCTACAAATATGAGACAATTATATAATGGAAATATTGAAGTGGATAATGAGCACACATATCATTTGAGGGCTTATTATACAACTCAAAAAAATTCGGGACCAATTGTGTCATCCTCGGCTATTATGTTTACATGGTTATAACATCTCCAATAATTTATTTATTTCATTTCTTTTCTTGATACATAAGCATAAATAAATATTATATAAAAAATTAACTCTTCAAAAGATTGTCTACCCACCATTATTTATACGACGTGTCATCATTAATTGTGAACATTGTCTATTTGATTGTTCACAAATAGATAATCAAATAAATAATGTTGACATAGTAAATTACTTAATTATTTATTTATTTTGAAAACAATACAATTCAAATTTAAATAAAATTAATTGTGTATAATTTTTAAAATATATTATCTATCATACCACATCATCGATATGATAATTTATATACCACATATCATAAAATACAGAAACTATTAGAGATGATCTTATGAGGTAGTTTTGTTGATTTGACTCATGCCATTTTGCATAATTATAAAACAGTAATAAAATGGAAATTTTAAGGAATGATGAATTGAATTTATTTGTATAATGGCATAATTATAAAACAATAATAAAATGGAAATTTTAAGGAACGATGAATTGAATTTATTTTTATAAAACATCAATAATTATAAAAGAATTTTAAAATTTAGAATTATGCGTACATTTTTACAAGAAATTTGTACAAATATTCTTATACAAAAAATATCTCCACATGCATTACTTAAATATGAGATCATCACGATCAAAGAAAAAATCACTTGCCGCCGATTTGGATTTTCTACATTCAATTTTCGACATTCGACAATATATTGAAAAGAGAAAGGAAAAAGCAAGAGAGAGAAAAATGAAATAAATAATAAATTTAAAAAATTACACGTGTCAGAATTTGAACATGATACAGGCATTGGGAACATCAAACAGAGACATGAAATTTTTTTCCGGATTAAAACATTGGCACTTTAAATTATATATATAATTTTGCTTTATTTCAAATAAAACGGGGAAACCCGAAAAAGAAAGGGCGGTGGTGATATATGTTGTTGGGTACAGGAATATTTAGATAAATACGAACTCGTGAATAACATTATTAGATTGAAATTACTTTGATGGTTTTATCAAATTTTCAATCGGATAAATTAAAATGTTTAAACAAGAACTTAAAATGTAAAGTACTGTAATTTTTGAACCAACCTGATGTATGAACAATTTCAGATGTTTATATATATCCAATAAACATGTTCAAAAGACATAAATTTTCAGGATTACATGGGCTCTGAAAATTATGACTTTTCGAGAAAAAATGCGGAATCTTGGAAAAAAACTTTTCGGGGTTAATAACTAAAAAATTTTCTATTCGAGCTAACCTGGTAGCTCGGCCCCTTCCAGGGGCGCTGCCCCCGAACCCCCAAATCGTGATTGAACCTGAACAAGCAGGCACTCCGCACTCTCCCAACTTATTCTATGATATATCACGATCGGATTGATCAATTAGTCAATCCAATTACACTAAAATACTAACATATATACTCCTTTTACACTTTGTTGATCCCGATTAGCATAACATACTCAGACAGAGGGGTATATGTACTAACTTGATTTTTAGGTCACTTTTTAAGTTCTTTAAAATATTTTACTAAGCATGCAAAGTTAGTTTATATGATGGAATGCTTGCAGAGTCAAAGTCTAAACAAAACTAAAAAACTGAGCTAAGTCTCAATTTGACAAACTTTACTAAGTGAAAATACTCAACAATGCTAACTATCAAAACACTTGGTAAAATTACACAGATATGAATGATGATGTGTGCTGAGCGAATGCACAAAAATTAAAATAAAGAGATATGAGTTAAGAGAGTCAAGCATAGTGATTATCTTGGTTCAGCAACCTGTGTCTAATCCAATCCCCAAATATCATCTCCGAGCTTTAATCCACTAATTCAATTCCTTTAACTTGGTGGAGAAGCCTTCACAGCGGGTAGATCTTTACAGCGAGTGCCTTCCTTGCTTATCCACCTCTCAAACAGTTTGAGTGCCCTTCTCAAATTGCAATCACTCAAAGTATTGTAAATGAATGAAGTAAATAACTTATAAGACGTTGTTTCTTCATACAGATTTGATATATTATGGTGTATGATCTAACTAACTTTTACGAGGAACAAAGATTTGGATTTGTAGTTGTTCTTCTAATTTTTGAATTTCTTAATTGTTGAGTTTTTTAGCAGAGCTTTAGCACTCAGGAAATTCCAGGTATATTCACCAAGTTTGAAACGTTGCTTTCAATCTTCTATTCATAGATGAATGTTGAAGTAGTCGTTGCAAACTTGTCATATAACTTGTTTAATCCTTTAATTTATCTTCTCATTAGGCCTTCAGAATATTCCTGTTTGGAAAACTTTGAATTCATTGTGAGAGAGATTTGTAGCCGTTGATGTGCGAGATTAAACGTTGAATGAAATTCTCACCAAATCTTGATCTTGAATTTGCTTCAATTTTGCGTGATATGGAGCTCGGCGCTGCTACATGATATTCTATGATATGCTTGAAATACTGGTTGCAGCAGAATTGCGCGACTCTCTCTGAATGCGGCGAGACAATCCGTTTTTTTTATTTTAGCATTGACATGGTGACAATCCCTTTTTTTTTATTTTAGCATTGACATGCCGACTTTCCGTACTGACAATTTACCCTTGGACCACATGATTATTCCTTTTTTATTCTGGTATCAGATCATCTTTGAGATCTAAAACGCATTAATATGGAATATATTGTTCTAAGAAAGCGTTAAAAACATACTATTTATAATTAAATAACTCTAAATACTTAATATATGAATAATAAGACAAGAACTGGGTTTATTTCAATTTTTTTCATGTTGAGTTAAACTAACCCAACAATATGTATTTAGCAAAATCATCTAAGTCTATTATATTAGCAGGAATAGTTAAACTAATCGTACCTAATCCTAATGAACTTCGATAAAAAGCTAGCTATAGTATTGACTTACAGATTATTGTCTTTCATGTTTTACATCATAAAAACTTTAACTTAAGATTGCTGAGCAATCTTTAAGCCGAGTCCAACATAGTAACCTCCCCCTAAATCACTTTTTCTAAAATATTGCTCTTATTGCGCTTACATAAAATTGAAAGTAAAACCTAAGATCATTTTAAATGTGACTCGAACCTGAAACCTCTAAAGTTCGCAGCTTCAGTCTTAACAACTAGGTCAAAATATTAATCACGATACGTTATTACTATAAACACTGAACAAGCAATGCTTTTTACATATATTTATAAAAAAAACAATGTTATTTACTTCCCTTTTTACTATCACCTCCTCAGAATTATTTATATACATTTTATATTTGTTTATTAAAAAATATATTTCTCCATATTTATTATAAGATAATTCAATCAAACTTAAATTAAAATTGTAATGAGAGTGCTTCTTGAACTTTGTTAGTAATTATTTCTTGAATAATAAAACAAGTCAAAGCAAATATTTAAATTGCTAACAAATAGTTGTATTTCTTGGACTCTTACAATATCATATTGAGATTGAAGTTATGATCTTAAGAGTTATAGGTTCAGGTCTACATTTAGGTGAGTGAGGATTTTTCATCATTATGATTGTAAGCATATTGAGGCAAATCTTTTCTAAAAAAATATCGGTAAAGATTTCCACAATTTATTATATCTAATTTAGTTACTCTTTTATAATCTGTATCATTCTTATATTTATTTTTTGTTTTAAACTTAATTATATCATTATTTATTGGTCCTGAATAGCTTATATAATCAGTCAGAGGGAGGTGAATGACCAAAATCAATTCTTTTTAATTATTTTAAAAACTTTAACTCAAAGATAGATATATAAAGATGTGGACGTTGTGCTGAGTTAAATATGTGACCAATAAACTGAGAAACTCAATTTACCAATGCTTGTGCTGAGTAAAGTCTTTACTCAGTAGACAAGCATGATGGTGTGTGAATGATAGAGAGATAGCAAATATAAATATGAATGCTAAGCTATTGCAATACTGAGTAAATAAAGAAGTAAAGTTTAAAAGCAAACACAATGATTTTATATTGGTTCATTCGCCACTTACTCCAATCCCCAAATTCCCTGATTAAGCTTTAATCCATTAATGTTTAACTCCTTTAACTAGAAGGAGAAACCTTCACAAGAAATCTCGATTACAGAATGTACCCTTCAATTTATAATCTAATCCCGCTGAGTTGAATACCCTCTTCAACCCAAATTCCTTAGTATATATATCTTTTAAAAGATGAAGAACTTGAGGTAAACAACTTATAGATTGTTGTTTCTTTTTACAATGAATAATCTTAAATAAAAATCTAAGATTTTGAGGACTCTCTCGTTTGTTAGAAAGTTCAGTTGAATATGAGTGCTTCTTGACTAAATGGAAACTATGATGCTAAGTAATTTGATAAGGATTTCAGCTCTTTTGAAATTCAGGTGTATTCACCAAGTTTGAAACTGCTACTTCAATCTCCTTTTATAGAGACTTCTTAAAATAGTCATTGCTGCAAACTTGTACTAGATTTTTCTTTCCATTGCGATTCAGATCTTCCCATTGTGAGATTTGAACTTGTAATTGTCTAATAGAATTAATCCATCAAGAGATGGGATTAATTTGGTGAGATAATCTGGTTCAGGCTTGATCCTGGTCAAAATCCGTTAGAGAGAGTTGCTCTTTGAGAAGGATTTCAACTCTTTTGAAATTCAGGTGTATTTACCAAGTTTGGAACTGCTGCTTCAATCTTCTTTTATAGAGGCTTCTTAAAATAGTCATTGTTGTAAACTTGTACTAGATTTTTCTTTCTGTTGTGATTTTTGAAGTTGTCATAGTCTAATAGAATTAATCCGTTAAGAGATAAAATTAATCTGTTGCGTGACAAACTAATTCAAGCTTGATCTTAATCGGAATCTGTTAGAGGGAGAGAGTTTCTCTTGTCTATTATGTCTTCTTCCCATATACCAAAGATTCTGACGTCTGCAATTGTGTGAGGATTAAATTGAAGCGCGACATATTTCGTTTGTTAACCTTGGAATGTAGTGCTAATCCCTAGACAAATCGTACTGCTACTTTTGGCTTTGTCGCGAAATATTCCTTTTGTATTTTGTACAAATCCACATTAAATTTTATAGAAGTAACTCAAATAGAATACTCCTTGACGGAACGAGTTAAAAGGCAAACATCGTTTATAGGTCAACATCGAACTAAAGCATTACTGAAACTATTGACTGTAATTTAAATTCTTTTGTGCTGAGTAATTTATTTACTTAGCGCTCTGCTACGTAACTAAATACCTTTCACAAATTAAGTTAAAAAACTGAGCGCTGGTCAGCATGCTAGTAATTCTCCTTTGAATATACTCCTACTAAACAACTGAGTTTATAACCTTAGCACTAAGTTAATTATACTAACTTAGTTTACTTAATCCATTTCCAAAACTTTAAACACTGTGAAATATCATTAAGCTGTGTTCAATATTATTTAATTTAAAGTGAATATAATTTTAATTTTTTTATTTATAAGGATATTTCTTCAATACAGGGATACTAAATGTAAAAGGGGCATTGTATAATTTTAAAAGGGATATTTTAATCGATTTAGGGGGTAAGTATAAAGGCGCGAGATATATGATGAAAACCTAGCTGCCAACCTAGCTTGTCAGTTTTCTACACTGATTTCTCATGGACTCTGGTGAACTCAATCAACATTCTTTCCCTAAAGCTAACGATGACTTCAATATTGCTCATCTTTTCAGTCGATCTTCTTTCTAGAATGCTTCTATCAATTCTTCTTCGAAAAATTCCTCTAAATTGAAGCAATCTTATACCTCAATTCTTTTAAAAAAACCTTTGATTCCACAATCACCTTAGGCTGTTACGATTACGGACAATGGCGAATTACGATCTGTCAAGATTTTGCAACATGCTTATGATCGTCGAGTAAAGCTATGCAAAAATTCCCTAATCGTTCAAATTGCCCTGAATAAGAGTGATAAGCCATGGAAATTAGATATTCTAAAGCAACAATTAATAAAAATATGGGGGAGTTCTTCACCATAGAGACTCATCTCACATTGTCGAGGGTTTTACCATGTTATGCTTCAACAAGCTGATGTCAAGAACAAAGTATGGAACATTGGATGTAATACTCTAAAATCAGAAATCTTTCATCTACAACTTTGGATTTAAGACTTTGATTCCTATGCCCAGAAAGCCACTATTGCACAAGTGTGGGTGCGATTCTAATGGGAATATTAGGATCCACAAATCTTGGTGGATCTTTCTAAATACATCGTAGTCCTAGATAAAATTAATCATTCTACCTAGGAGAGGGATTTTGGACATTACGCTCGGATCCTAATTGATGAAGATTTATCAAGTGACTTGCTCCATACCATTGACATCGAACGTGATGGTAAGGATTTGCGGATCAATATTATTTATAAAAAAGTACCTCAATTTTACAAGTTGTGTAGATCTGTGGGACATCTTGCTTTTAATTATTACCAAAACAAGAATCATCCCCCTACAAATCAAGACTTTAAGCGATCAGTTGAACCTATGAAAAGAGGACGTTTTTTACAGCGCAAACCGTAAGATATTACTAAGCCACAACTAGCATCGCGAGATATACCACTTAGTCAGAGTTTAAAAGGTTTAGAGTAATCGATTCCTCTAACAAGAAAGATGCAAGAGCCTCAAAAGAATGATGAAATACAATTGCATGTTGTTTTACAAGGTCCACTACAAGCCACAGGAACACCATAAAACTCCTACAAATGACACAAATAATATAGTTATTGTGGTAGATACATTGGATTCCAATTTGGAGGTCTCATGCGCAACAGGTGAATGAGACATCTCAAGAAAAATGGTAAACAATTAAACGAAAGCAAAAATAATCTTCTGCAAGTATAGTTTAGGAAGCTTCAACTCCTGAAATGTCCTCCAATCGAAAGCCATTTTCTATTCAGAAAAAGAAAATTTTGACTATGTCTACCAGAGAGCTATGAAGCACGGAAATGGCTTCCTGTTGCGTTTCCAAGTGTCAGAAGCGTTTCTTGCCCCGAAACGCATGGAAAATTTTACGAGACGTTTCTAGGGCCGTTTCTACAAATAGGAAAAGTTTGACACTCGTTTCACTCTAAATAGGATACTGTTTCCCCTTAATTAGACATTGATTCCGACTCTTCTATTCATGTTTTAGTGTTCCTATTCCTTTTCCAACCCTTCTATTCCTATTTCATTATTATCACTTAATTAGAACTTTCCATATATTCCTATTTATACTCCTGTATCAAAGAAATTAAAGCAGTAAATCGAACTACAAAACAGAGCAAGAGAGAAGAAAGAAATTGGAGCAAAAGCGCAACTGGAAGTAGTAAAGGTGTTCTTCATCCTCAAGCAAGTATCTCTTTTGTTTGTATTTGATTTTGAGAATATTTAGTAGGTTATAGACTGATTTCCGAAATATGAACTACCAAGATGTGGCTTGAGGCACATTTCTTTATTGTATTTTCAAGTGAAACAGAATTTTGATTGTTGACAACAATCAAGAAAACACAAAATAAAAAACTCAATATTCAAACATCTTTATGCATTGATAGGATGGAGCATTATCTAAATCATTAAAAAGCTAGATTTTGAGTTCCAGAATAAGAGAAATCACAAGTGTAGATTTTTATAACTTATAGTCTGTAGTAAATAGAAAAAATTATTTTTTAGGGTCATTAGAATACGAATAATTTGTAGTTTTGTTGCCAAGGTGAAATGTTCTTTTTAAATATTACAATTTAATATTTTAATCTACGACTTTATTATCAATTTCGTTCTAAAATTGAATTTAAATGATCTAATAATTGTTAATTAGTGGAAGCGTGGAAATTGTAGAGTATAAATATTGTAATGATTCTCAACTTTATTTTTTATTTTCTAAAAAATAGGCAAGATTAATGGATTTCAAAATACAAGTTCAAGTTCAAATGAGAATGCAAACAAAGATGAAGAGAAACCTCTTTGGAGATACGTTAGAAATCTTGGGAAAACAGGAGATGCTGGTGGAAATACTAAGTGGATATGTACTTTTGTCAAGAAGAAAAGCAAGGAACTTATACTAGAGTGAGAAGTCACTTATAGAAAATAAAAGGAAAAGATATTGCTAATCGTAAAAAAGTCAAAGCTAAAAATTTAATTGAAATGCTAAAAAGTTATAAGATGAAGTCACAAATAAAATTATAAACTCTCAACCTAAGAAAGTACCATTGCCTACCACCCCTGTAGGTACTTCTTCAATTCCTTCAGTGGTAATATCAGACCAAACTAAATATGAACATTCTAAGAGACAAAGAGTTGAAACAAGTTTTCTAATTGCGAGAGCTTTTGACAAAAATAGGCAAAAGTTAGGGGTTTAGAAAGATAAGCTAAGAACTTTAAGTTAGGGGTTTGCTGCTAGTAGTTCTTTTAGTGGATATATACCTCCAAGTTATAATAAGCTAAGAACTTCATTGCTTCAACAAGAGAGGGCATACATAAATCAATTGATTGAATCTATCAAAAGCACTTGGAAGGAGAAAGGTGTTAGCATTTTGCATTGTGAGTGATGGTTGGGAGATCCAAAAAGAAGGTCATTAATTAATGTCATGCTTGCCTCTGAATCTAGCTCGAAGTTCATAAAATCTATGGATTGCCTAGGTATTTCTGACCTATTGAGGGAGGTTATTGATGAGATTGGTCCTGAAAAAGTGGTACAAGTTATCACTGATAATGCTAAAACTTATAAAGGTGTTGGAGAACTCATTGACGGTATGTATTCACATATATTTTGGACTGCATGTGCTGTTCATACACTTAATCTTGCTTTGAAGAATATATGTACAACTAAGAATGTTGAAACTAATCAAGATAAATATGATGAGTGTCATTGGATAACTGAAATTCGTGGAGATGCTAATCAGATTAAGCATTTTATAATGAATCACTCAATGAGATTATCTATGTTCAATCGAATTATGCTATTTGAAATTGCTTGCTATTGCTGATACTCATTTTTTTTCATTGTTGTGACGTTGGAAAGATTTAAACTTTTTAGACGTTCTTTAACCATGGTAATAAGTGAACGATGGGTAGAATATTGAGATGATGATCAATCCAGAGCTAATTTTGTTCGTGATAAAATACAAAGTGATGCATGGTGGGAAAACCTTGGTTATAGTGTTGCATTTATAAGACCAATCTGTGATGTGATAAGGATTTGTGATACAAATAAACCATGTCTCCATTTGAATTATGAGATGTGGGATTCGATGATTGAAAAAGTCAAGATGATCATTTTGGAGCATGAAAAGAAGCCCCTTAATGGTGAATCTCGTTTTTTTAAATGTTGTTTATGCAATTCGCATCGATCGTTGGACAAAGAATAATAATTCACTCCATTGTTTGGCTCACTCATCAAACCCAATGTGATTTTTGAATATTTATTTTGTCTATTAATTTTTTTTACACTTCCTCTTTGTGTAATTTAAAAAATAATGTTTTAATTTTTGAAGGTATTATAGTGATAAATGGCTTGAGGAAGATGTTGGAAGATTAGCTCCTCATGTTGATCCTGAAATATATGTTGAAAGAATGAAATGCTTTCAAGAGAATATTTCCTAATGTTGAGGATCGATCTAAGGCTAATCAAGAATTCACTAACTTTTCTCTTCAAAGTGGGGTATTTGGAGACCCTGATACAATTGCTAGTAGGTATGATGCAGAGCTTAGAAATTGGTGGGCATGTTTTGGTTCAAGTGCACCTTTGCTTCAGAATTTAGCTTTTAAGGTTCTTGGACAATCAAGTTCATCTTCTTGTTGTGAAAGGAATTGGAGTACATATTCTTTTATTCATTCACTGAGGAGGAATAAATTAACTCCAACTCGTGCATAAGACTTAGAACATCTTTAGTAGCTTGTGGATTTCAAGTCTAGGTGTCGTGTGGAATAGAAGTTGTTTTTTATGATGTGGCAATTGTCTTAAAAATAGACAATTTCTATTCATAAGATAAGAATAGTAGATTGTCTATTTCATTTTAAAGTGTATTTATTGTAGACAATGTCAATTTGGTTGTTTACATCTAGACAATTAAATAGACATTGTCTACAATTAATGATAACACATAGGTATCACATCATATAAGGAAGATGAGCTAGACAAGTTACGTACTAAAGATGCATTTTTAAATTGATTGTCTATTTCTTCCTATGTGTCAAGACAATTTGTGGAATGGACAAACTACTAAAGATGCACTTAGTGTTTGTCCACAATAATCTTCGACTCTTATCAAGAAGCACATCCACATATTATGATGAGAAGATAAAAATGTGGGTGAAGATGAATTTGGAAGCATGGATGATGAAATAAGCAATCTTGATGTTGTCGGCCTCGCTTTGGATAAACCAGATTTGGAGTTTGTGTTTTTTTGTGTTTTTTGATGAAGGGGGAAATAATAATCTTGATAAAGTCTCATCTAGTATAGAAATTTTAGAATAAAATGGCAATTGTGGATTTGCTTGCTTTTGTTTTGGAACTTTTTGAATTAATAGAATTTAGAAGTTATGTTTTTAATGCTCGATGTTTTATATTTGTTATTGTTTTTTGTTTTTTTTATGAATTTATTTCAAGTGTATTTATTTTTTTCATTGTTTTATGCAAGGAAAATTTTATATGTATGAAAATTTTTGAATTTTTATATTTATAAATATACTTCTAAATTTTTATTATTTACGCGTTTCCCCGTTTCCGTTTTCATGCTACATAGCCAGAGACCAAGATCAGTAGGATCGCAAAAATCTAGATAAATGTTCTCCTTAATTGGGAGTTTATTTTAGCTTTTTATGTTTTTTTATTTGTAGGGTTTTTTTCTTGAAGAAAATTCGAGCTTTTGTTTTCCAGCTTCAGCTTCATTCAAAAAAAGCATGAAGGCACAGCGAATAAAAATGAAGAAGATGAATGATCCATATATGAATAATCTATTTAATAAAAACCAATGAAATTTGAACGTGTATATGAAAGTCTTTTAAGTAACCTTTTATTTAAACAAAAAGTCCTTTTCTTAAGTTTGATTATTTATTTACGATGACTTAACATAAGTTGACTTCATCGAATACTTAAAATCAAGTTTAAATCGAATAAAATAAGAGGTGATATGACTCTTATACTTGAATAAGAAGATCAATGCATTGAGACTCTCATGAACTTTTTTCTAAATTTTCATTTATCTTCTAAAGTTTCAAAAATCTCAATTAATTATCTTCCTTGCAAAACGTGCATCAGTTTGACTCATTTCTATCACATATCAGCCAACTTTTGATTAAATGAAGTTTTGAAAAGTTAAATAAATCAAAAACCGACATGTAACATTGATGGGGAAAATTATTCATTTTTTTACAAGATAATTGATTATTTGAAACTTTTGAAATTCTAAGTAACAAGAAGAATCACATTCCTTTCATTTCTTTCCCATTTATTAATTCCCTTTCCCCGTATGAACCAAATGCACCTCAAGTTTAATTGAATATCAAAATAATAATTTATTACTAACTACTAAATAAACGAAATTAAACTCGTTATCTATTTATCTACTGGTTTAGTTATCCAAGATTTTTTGGATTTGGATGACTTTGGCAAAGTTCGTTTTAGTTGCATCAATAGTTTTACGAACCATTTGTTCATTAATTAACGAGTAATTAATTTTTCTTCTGTGTAATTATTTTTTTATAATAGCAGTACATAATTATTTTTTTATAATTGCAGTACATTGAAAAATAATAAGGGTGTAAAACAAAACCAACCTTTATAGTATAATTGATTGTAATCCAATTCATACATCTAGGTTATGGTTTCAATACCTACCATCTTCAAAATCTTAATTCATCAAAAACTTATAATATTTGATGAAAAATATAAACATTGTGATTGTTAGTACATAGTACAACCGGTTTAATTGGAGTTTAACAATAATTCTACTATTTTATTAATTCTTATAAATATAATTTAAAAGTAAAAATTATGTCCATGTAACTATAATATGAGTATAAAAATATGTTTCTTCTATTTTATATTAATCAAGCGATATAAATATATTTTAAATTAGTATTTTGTAGATTTTTTTTCACTTTGTATTAGTCACACTCATTTTTCTCCAATACTTTTGTTTTTGGTTGAAAGAAATTAGAATTCTATGTAGATCATATTTGACTTTTATTCTCTGCTATGTTAATATCGCGAGATCCGAACATAGTTTCCTACATTACAGAATATGGTGTTTTGATGAAACTTCTTCGATGCTTAAGTTAGTTACCGATAAAAGAATAATAGAATAGGGATGATAACAAAGAGAATTGATTGTCTTACATCATATGGCGGTTTGCCTTTATAATGATGAAGAGAGGTGAGCTGAAATAACTAAGTTTAACATGTCTCCATTGTATATTGGGCCGAGGGTGTTTGACCCATTGATGAATGACTGCCTTTTAATGGGCCTAAGGTTGATTAGTTGATTTAGCAGGCCTTTTAGGCGATTGTACAAGTGTTATTACATGTCATCTTCTAATGTACATTATCTAGGTTGAATACATTCCTGAATCCCAATTATCAACTTGTTCCTAAATATCATTTTTCCCTAAATTTTTAAAAATTTTAAACAATTTCTGGACTTACAAAAAATGCACCACATGTTAGAATATGATTGACGAATTCATGTGGTCATTACTCAATGCAAGAAAAGAAATAATTAAAAAATATTGGTTATTCGAAATAATTTTGATAAGGTTATATTAGCTAACTAATTTAATTTCATTCCCAGTGACCTTTTTCTTTTTGGTAATTAATGGTATTACTCTTATTGGCTTGTGGGTTAGGATAAGCTTTTGCATCAACCACCTAATTCTCATCTGGAATCGGGATTTAAAAGGCACTCATGATGGCTGTGTATACCCAACTGCCTTATTACTTTTATTTCCATTAAGGTTAATGTAGCATGTATATTGTACAACATGTATAATTTTTTTTTATAATTATAATTTATTTTTATAAAAATAGCAATTATTTTATTACTTTTTTAGTTATTATTGTTTTAAAACCATCATTTAAATTGAAGAGAAGCAAAATATACTATTTTTAAAAATTTGATTTAAACACTAAGTTTGTTTTAGTATATTGAAATTGTGTATTTGATGTCTAACCTATAAAATTTTTGTGTATTCAGTACCTGACATATCAAATTTTAGTACGATAACTAAGGAGCTACCGAGGGTCGGAGATTTTATGCATGATGAGCGAAACATCCCTATTATCGAAATAATAATATAGTTATTTCACGTTTTTTTATGTTGTTAATATATTAAAATTAAATAGATCATATGCAAATATGCACATAGTAAATACATTAGGTACTAAATAGATGAAAAATGAATATATCAAATACCAAATAAACAATTTCAATATATCGTACATTAAAGTAACATTCGAGTTATGCATAGACCCAAAAAATATTCAAGTCCATAAATATTTGAAATATAGATTTTACTATTTAACATATTAAATTTAATTGAAATTATGATCGCACAATTCGGTTTGTATTATTGTGATGTCTAATAATTAAAACTTTTATGTATTTTTTATAAGAAATATAAAAATGCTTTTAAGAAAAAAATATAAAAATGCATTAAGAATAAAAAGTAAAATGAAAGGTTAATGTTTATTATGTTCAGGCTAAAGTAATAAAAGATGGAAGTTGTATTTAAACCTTTTTAATCAAATATTCATTGCACAAGTAAATAATCAATTTATTCTCTTTTTTAAGTACGAATTTAATGACGCAGTTTGATGCTATAATATTAATATCGCACATATCTGCTTAACAAATTAAACCAAACAAATAAATGATTAAAATCAACAAAACAAAAACACGTTATAATCCCATTTAAAAGTTTCTTGCTAATAAGTTCTATGAACAACTAAAAATTTTCCGATATACAAAAACTAAAAAAGGCGAAAAAAACCCACTTAAAATAAACCAAAAGAAAATTAAAATGGGTCATCCAATACCTATATGTCTGAAATTTTCCTTGTAATTCACGTTTATTTTGGGGAAAAAATACGACCTACGTTGACATTGACATACGTCGCCGATACACCGGATAACACAAAGGACACCTAATCAGACCGTTCACATTGCAAGTAGTGCAGCTTCTAAATCCGTATTTCTCAGTGAAGATCTTGTGGCTGCCATTGCATTGTTCACACACGATGAATCTCAGCCCTCCACATAGATCACAGACACTATTCTCTACAAACGGTAGCAGACTAATCATCTTCTTCAACTCACCGCTTTCGTTCATTTCTCTGATGTCATCAGCCCCACCTACAAACTTACCCCCTATGAAAACCAGAGGCAAACTGACCTTTTTGGAGCCGGTGATTGTCTGCAGCTCGTCTAAAAACCTGCCGTCCATCGATAAATCTCGTTCGTCGATTGGGATCCGGAATCCGCGGAGGATTGATCTGACGGTCCTGCAGTCCTCAAAGGTTTTACGGACAATGCGGAGGCTTGTGAAGTAGAGGATTATGTGGCGGTCGTCACTGTTTGGCGGCGGCGAATGGATCACCTGGGGTTTTGAGTGGTGGTGGTGGCGGTGATTGCGGAGATGTGAGGTGGCGATCCGGACCCGGTGAAAAACGGAGGGGGATTTGGGGGATTGGGGTTCGGATATGGATCCATATTTGGGCGGGTCTTCTCTTAGAAGGGTTTGGATATCTTTGAAGGATGAGCAAGAGAAGTGGCGGGGTGACGGAGACGACGACTGTGACGGTGGATGCCGGTGTAAGGACTGAGCTCTGCTTGGTGACTTTAACCACACCGGCCACATTGAGTAGAGAAAGAAATGGGGAGGGAGAGGCTCTGTAAGAATTTGGTAGGGAAACGGAGCTTATGAAGGGTTATAAAGTTGGGAGTGGATTAATTTTTATTATTTAAGAAAGGTAATATTATTAATTATTCATTTTCAATACCACAAATTTTGGAATGAAATTTAACAGGGGGTTTTCGATTTTTAAATAAAAAAATTTTCAAGAAACTTTGGAGCCATTTAGGATAAATGAAAATGGCAAAAAAAGTATTTCGGTATTGCACGATGACTTCTTGATTAGAGGTGTTTGACTAATTATGCGTAATAATAACCAATAAGCTTTTTTAAATGGATGATATCATATTTGTAATAACTATTTTATTGATCAAAACCATTCAATTAATAATTGAATGTAGCTTAACAATATTGATTAAGCTAAACCAATTATTATACTACAACCCATTGATTTTGTATCATTAACAAATCAATAAGCATATGGGATAAATATGTCAAATTTTATTTTGTCAATCAAAGTATTTAGCGAACTCTTGAATTAGGGATCTCAAGAATCGAACAGAGACCAAATTTACTTAAGCTCGATTTAGTTTGAAAACAAAAATGATGGATCTCGGTTCGATCTGAAGTTCGTTGAGCGTGGAACATTTTAGCTCAGAGCTTGACTAGAGTTCGCCGGCTTACGAGCCTAAACGAATCTTATTTACATAGCTAACTTATTGACTATTATTTATAAGTACATTTATTTCCCAAAATTAAAATTTAACACATTTAAAGTATATGATCCAGCCACACTTTTAAAAAAAATTAGTATATATTTATTGGTAAATTATATTTGGACACCATTAAAAATTATAGTAGGATCCTTTATTAGCATTATAGTTACACATTTATATTAAAAAATACATTATTTTATGATTGTTTAAATTTCTTTATCAATTTTAAATCTACTTTTCCTTTACAATTTTATTGACAATTAAAAAAATTTCACCTTTATTAATGACAATTATATGGACACCACGCTGAAAAATTTCTGGAATTGTCACTGATATAATCCAAACAAAAAGTTAAACTTAGAAATTAGATTAAGTTTTCTCAGGAGTGAATGAAAATAGGAATTCAAGATATGCTTTAAACATTCTACATTTTTTTTAATAAGAAATATTTAATGCAGGTACATGTATATATATGTACAAGAATTTTTTTAAATTAAATTAAAAAACTCAAACGAGCTTGCTTAAGAGCTTTTAAGCCAAACCATTAGAAGCTTAGTTTGATTCGTTAATATTTCGAGCTGATCTTGAACTTGAGTCAAGCTTCACTAAACCGAGTTCAAACTATTAGTGAACCGTTCAACTCGTTTGTAAACCTTTTGTACGATATTTTCACAGATTTCCACAAGATTAAAGCAAAACAAACAGCACAAAAACTTGCAGCAAAAATAAAGAACACAGGTAAGGTTTTTTTACGTGCTTCCTAGTTTAGCTTTTCAAGGCATAAACTAGTCAATGCACGGAGCGGGGAAGCTCAGGTTGCTTTTACTAGTTAAGGCACAAAACGCCAGCAGATATACAGAGTTTTACAGGCCAAGATGAAGAGATAATGCTAAAGCGAATCACGCATAACACAATAACAGACTGTCTGCGAAAGGAACTAGCATAAACTCAACACACTTCAATCAATAACAGAAGAATGAAGAAACAATAGCCCAAAACTGGAAAAATAACCTCTCACACCTTCTCAGCCACCAATCAACCCTTTATATAGCTTCAACTTCAGAAATAGCAACTTGCAACAAAAAACGGTTACAATCACATGCCAAGAAAGCTTCAAGACTTCAACCGAGCACATGGCACAACAGAAACAGCGCAAATAGGGTTTGAGAAGAGAAGCAGAGAAAGGGAAAGAGGTTAGCTGAAAAAGAAGGGTTAGAGGGTTTATATAGTTAGGGTTATTAAACAGGTTTGTAAACGGGTTGGACAGATGGGCTGAAGAATATAGGCTTTGGGCTTATACAAAGGAATGTTAAGCCAACACATATATATATATAGGCCACATATTAATTTGCACACATGACAGTAAATTCGTGCAAATGTATTTTTCCACTTAAAAAGAATACTGGGAATTATATGCCATCTCAACAACTCGCCTGTGTTGGTCCACACTCCACAAAATCCAACATATGCAATTAATGTTGGGGTTTTAGTTACATATATAATACACGTATGTTATATATTGAGAAATTAATGGGAATTGGTTTCTTATTTTACCAATGGTTGGGCAGGAAAAATGAGTCCGGCCATGGTTTTCCGGTCCCGGTCATCCCATTATAGAATTTCAGTTATACAAGTAGTCACAGGGGCGAGGCCACGTTAGGGGATGTGGGGTCCTTGAACCCCACATTTTCTTAAAAGTTAGTATAAATATATAAGTAGATTGTATTTGGACTCCGTAAAAAATTATCATTGGACCCATATTAGTATTAAAGATATTAGTTTATCTTAGAAAAAAACATATTTTCTAAGTAAATGTTTATATATCTTCGTAAATTTATCTGTATTTTCTTTTTTTCTTTTACATTTTTATTTTATAATAAAAAAATTATAATTAT
>CATIWQ010233014.1:0-12557 GCA_949673415.1 Euphorbia schlechtendalii
TTAAATAATTTCTAAATTAAATTAAATAATTTTATTAATAACGAGGAGGGTTCCAATTCGGACACGTCAGGATACTTGAAAATGTGTGATTCAAGGATAAAATCCCGTAAAAGCCGTCATCATCGAACGCGCGAGCTGGTATTAAATCCCGTGCTCACACTTGGTGCTAAGTCTAACAGGTGTCTGATTGTAGGTTACCCTATGGAGACTATAGGGTATACCTTCTTTGATACCAAGGAAGAAAAGTCCTTATTTCCAGAAATGCTCAATTCCTCGAGAAGGAGCATATACTTGTGAAAGCTAGTGGGAGTAATCTTTAGTTAGGCACTTAAGAATATCAAACAGACAATCAACTGATTATACCTACAGCTATTACAAAAGATAGTGTAAGCATGGAACAACCTACTATAACAATGACATTGCGTAGGTCAGGCTGAGCTCCAAGCGCTCCAGAGTAATACGAGTTTTTCATCTCTGATGATAAACATCTCTTCCTTATGGAAGATAATGAGTACAGGACTTACAAGGAGGCAATGGAAGGCTCACAATCCAACAAATGGCTTATAACCATGAGGTCGGAGATGGACTCCATGTACAAAAATCAAGTCTGAAGCTTGATTGATGCTCCAAGTGAGATTAGGCCCATAGGGTGCAAGTGGATTTTGAAGAAGAAAACTGACATGGATGGTAACATAGTTACCTATAGAGCAAGGCTGGTTGAAAAAGGGTACAATAAAAAGGAAGGCATTGACTATGATGAGCCCTTTTCAACGGTGGCCATGTTGAAGTCTATCAGGATACTCCTTGCCATCACCACTATACTTGTTCACGGGCCAGGCTACCAGCCCAACCCGAGCCCGCTTCAATGGGTCGGGCTTGGACATTCATTTTTTATAAAAGTCCAGCCTAAGCCCGAACCCATCAATGCCCGAAGATTTATGGGCCGGGCTTGGATTTTATATAAATCCCCGAGCTCGACCCGACAAATAATTTTATTTATGTAGTATATATTTATACATTAAATTTATAATTATTTTAAGATTTTATATTTTATCCTATTAAATTTTTATACTTGATCACAATACATGTTACTAAATGTTAAAGATTTTAAGTAAACAATGCAATTATATTTAAAATTTAAACATATTTTTACTTTTTTTTATATTTTTCTATTAATTTAATAAAAAATATTATAACAAAAAAATATTCCTGGGGTTGTGAATGACCTTGTTAGCCCAACCCAATCCCGGCCCGAGCCCGAAGTTCTAAAGTACGGGCTTGGGTTAACGTTTTTTTGTAAAAACCAGCCGAACCCAGCTCGGCCCACCCGACGAACAGGTCTAATCACCACTCATTACGATTATGAGATTTGGCAGATGGATGTGAAGACAACATTCCTTAACGGGAATCTCGACAAGGATGTGTTTATGGTACAACCCAAGGGTTTTTCATCCAAGGATGGCTCAAAGTTAAGTAAGTTGCAGAAGCCCATTTATGGATTTAAGCAAGCATCGAGGAGTTGGAATATTAGGTTTGATGAGACAATCCAAGAAATTGGTTTTATGCCAAAAGCTAATGAGCCCTATCTATATAAGAAGGCTAGTGGGAGTGCGATCGTTTTCTTTGTATTATATGTCAATGACATATTACTAATAGGAAACAATATTCCTTTTCTTCAAATAGTTAAGTCATGGTTATCAAAGAAGTTCTCCATGAAAGACCTTGGAGAAGCAGCTTTTATACTTGGTATAAATATCTACCGATATAGATCCAGAATGTTGCTAGGTCTTTCACAAAGTACATACATAGATAAGGTTTTGGCTAGATTTAACCTTGAGCAGTCAAGAAAGAGTTATCTCCCAAAGTCTCATGAGATTAACCTTTCTAAATCTGAGTGTCCGAGAACACAAGTGCACATGAACGGAATACCTTATGCCTTTAGCGATAGGTTCCATCCTGTATGCTATGGTATGCACCCGGCCTGACATCTCACATGCATTGAGCGTTACGAGAAGATTTCAATCTGACCCAGGTGAGAAGCTCTAGATGGTCGTTAAAACTATTCTTAAGTACTTACGTAGGACTGAGGATATGTTTTAGTATATGGAGAAGGTGATCCCACTTTGAAGGGATATACCGATGCATTTTTTCAATCTAATCGGGATGATTATAAGCCTCAGTCAGGTTATATGTTTATGTTAAACAGAGAGGTAGTTGTTTGGAAAAGTTTCAAATAGGATATGACTGCTGATTCAACCACAGAATTTGAGTGTTTAGCTACTTCTAAAGTAGCTAAGCAAGCTATTTAGCTTAAGGTATTTATTGGTGATCTTGGTGTGGTGTCCAACATTATAAATCCAATAGCGGTTTATTGCGATAATGATGGGTTATTGCTCAGGCAAAGGAACCACATTCTCATCATAAAAATGAACATATACTTAGAAAGTACTATATTGTTCAAGAGATGGTAACCAAAAAGGATATAAGTTTAGAATACATCCTGACATATCAAAATCTAACAGATGGGCTAACTAAGCCATTGACTTAGGTTAAACGAGTATGGCATGAGACACATGAGAAGTTGGCTTTAGTGCAAGTGGGAGATTGTTAGACATGATGTATTCCCTAGAGGCAATTAGGGTGATATATCTTTATTAGTTATAATGTACAAACGGTTTTTGAATTATTATTAATAATTATTAAGGCATCTTTATTGCTTATTTGTGCTTTCTGTTTATTTATGTATCTGGCTAGTATCATATATGTATAGTATTAAATATGTATATGCGCATTGATGAGACAAAGTCCATGACTACTTCATAGCGTAAAAGTGCGAGGACATAGTGGGAGCTATGTGGTGTGAGAACTGCACATGCGTGTTACCATGAATAGTCTAAATAAACCTAGTCATAGTTTCATTGAGACTGGACACAATGGAACAAACAGACTAGCATGTGTAGGCTTACTCCTTGGATTAGATCCAAGGAGCCGATCTCACGAGCTGAAGGTGGTACCTTAAGTTAACACATGAATGTATCCAGGTACTACATTGGAGATCGCTATAAGACAGACACTCAGAAATAACTATATCAATGTGTTGGTGTTATGTCTTAAGTAGCAGTATAAGTATCCTCAAGCCTGAGAAATTGGTTACCTTGTGTAGGATTTGCTATACTTTGGGTCATACTTATTCATACCCTGGCGATCAGGATGATACGGGTGATTACAAGTATAGTGATGATCACATGTTGGTAGGCCGAGTAGTCAAGATGGGATCCATCGCTCTTGATATAGTGATATAATGGGAGATGTACCTTAGGGCCCCTTGTTGAAGTGACATGGTCATAAACCTTTGATCAAAGTATAAGATTGATAAAACGGGTTTCAAGTCAATCTTGATAAATAATGGCTGAGTGATGTTCTTTGTGAATAAGTCTAATTCCAAGATAGCTATGACTTTTACATGAGCTAACACTTAATCCAAGCTCAATAAACTAGATGGTACATAACCTGATGGAAAGAGTGTAATGTATTGGTTAGTACTGTAAAACCAGATCATGTCACAAGCACGTGACGTTCTAAGTATCAGCGGATCATACGCCTTTGTTAGAAAGCCCATTTGATTATATAGAACTATCGGGCTCCATATCAGTTTGGAACAGTGAACCTAAAGGTTCCCGGATGGGAAGCCAAGTTTAAGTTAACCTCTAGCAGCTCTATACTTTGGGATCCTATGAGGTCACACACTTTGGGTCTTTGTCAGAGTAAGTAAAAAAACCTATATATTGGGTTCATACCGAAAATACCAGTTGTCGAATTCGTTAGAAGATTTATAAATTAGTTGGACATAATTAATAATTAAAGAGAATAAAGAGAAAATACAGAAAAATTACACAAAGTAGAGCAAGGGAATTTTTCCCATTGCGAGTGGGCCCCAAATGAACACTTGTTGTTTTAAGTGGGGCCTGCGCGGTTACCTCGCGAGTTGAAAAGCTCACGGGCTGCATACCCCTCGTGCACTAGCAGGCTACAACATGGGCTTGCTATAGCAAAGGCAAGCCCGCAAGGGCTTGCCTTGTAAGAGGCGTGCAGGTTAGCCCGTGCATCATTATGACCCACGCAGCTAACCTATTTAGGTAGGATAGGAATATTCCCATCCCACCTAGTGTTTGAGGGGGAGTCTAACACTCCCCCTTTTTCCCTATACAAGCTCCTCATTATTCTACACTTCAACTCAGCTTTTCTCTTTGAGTTCGACATCTCTCTCTTTGTTCTTTGTGCGAGATCCTCCACGAGTTTCTCCCAACAAACGAAGAATTCTTGTAAAGGTTCTTTCTAAAGTGAGCCTTCTTGGTTTATTTTTGGGTTAATCTTCGAGCGATCTAGCAGCTGCTATTTACTAACAGGTTCTTCCTCAACGAGGTTTTTTTATCGGTGAAGATCTGTGTGGATCAATCGTAGAGACTCTCCTAGTTTGGAAGCTCATGCTAATGAAGTTCTACCGAATTGCTCTAAGGGAACACCACTACTAAAAGAGAGAAAGCATGCATCAACTGGTAATACTTTGATCTTAAATGCTGGGTTTTTTTATAAGCTGTATAAACCTAAAAGCGTATATGGAACATTTTAACTTAGATTATATCAATCATAACATGTTTAGGAGATCTTTGGGTTAATTTTAAGTTTTGAAATTCCACCTTGCAATGATTGCATGTTCAATTACTGTCTTGATTACATAGCACTAATGAGGGTGTTTTGGAAGTACCGGCACGCGTGAGCTTCAAAGACGTGTGCCATGTCCATTTTATTCTTGAAATTTTTTACATGAGTTCCAGGGTTCGTATCCCTGCTATAGTTGTGAAAATGAGGAATCTTGACCTATGGGTTGAGTGGTTCATTTTGGATCCCAACGTTGAATGGAGAGTAAGATGTTGTTAGAAGGGGTTCGTGCATAGTTACTGCGAAGTGGTTGAGTCTCTCCTTGAACATCTTTATGAATTCAGGGTCGTTGAGGTAGCTCTTTTCTTACCCCTGTGGTCAAGGCACCAGTTGGGATGGAGCGAGGGGCACTGAGTGAGGAGGAGGTGGAGGTGTTACTCCTCCGTTGTACCATGAGTGATTGTAGGTCGGGTGAAAGGTTCCACTTGAGTGGCCGAATGCTGTTTGATTATAAATTGGTTGTTGACGGGTGTTGGGACGCTTGACAAGTCCCATTAGTTCTGCCCATGATGGGGTAGATGGTTCACCGTTATTCGGCCTTGTTGTTTCTAGAGGCAGGTTGTTGATGGGTGATCTGTGATGGTGAGTGGCGAAGAGGGGTGGTGTGAATAATCTAAGCGTGGTGAACAAATTGGGAAGTTGATATTATTGTGGCGGGACTGGTGGGTACCTAGGCATGGGGTAGCTACTCATGCTATTGTTATATGCCCTAATGATCGTGTGGTTGACCTTCAACGTGCCATTTGAGCCACTCAGTAGTCCGAATAAATTGCACCTTATTAGGCTTTGTTCTTCTGATGGCATTTTATACTTTTGTGCCACACTTTCTAAGAAAATGATACTATTTGTGGCTGGTGGGGTGTGGACATCGGAGTTTGACATGTTGTGGGATGCCATGGTGGCCGTCATAGATGTCATCGTGGTGGAAGTGGAGGTAAGTTAGCTCTCTCCAATTCTTGTGTTGGCGATTTCGCTAGTCATGGATGACGCGTTGAGTGTTCGATCGCTAAAACAAAAGTGTTGAATTTTGTGGAACATAAATTTTCTTTTATTCCACACTCACTCACTGAAAGATTGGTGTGAGAAAGTGCTTCTCATGCACCTATCTTCAAAATGTTGATCTTGTGTAGTCTACCTTGTGTGGTCCTCGGAACTTGCAAAACAAGGGGTGACTAAGGGGAACTAGCCATGTGACTTACGTAGCCTCTCCGATGCCTAAGTTAGCTTATAGATTTAAGACATGAGGCATGAAAAAATATAGAGAGAATAGGAAAGAATCATTCTCCTCTAATATGTAGTGGCGGTCTGTATATATAGGAGATGGAAGAGTCCAAGTAGTGATGGAGGCAATCTCTATCACTAGTGGCTCACTCCTACTAGAAGTGCATCTCTTATTTGAAGAGGTAGAATCCAATTAGGATTGAATCCTTAATTGGTTGGATAAGTATGGGAGATGACTTGGCATCTCTACATTTGAAGAAGACTCACTACGTTTCTTCAGTCACCCGGTAGAACCGTGTCACCACGCGATGATGGACGAGTGGCGACAACCATGCACATCAACCACAACACTTAAAACTCATGAATTCTCTCAATTTCCATTTTAGAGTCAAAAGTATTAAGAGCACAAAGAGATAAATTTTACGTATTGATCATCTATGGATTATCAATATGAGTTTGAGATCTGAAACAAAGATTAAAATACTACAATGCGCATAATAGTATTCACACTAATATAATGGGAAAACTTCAAAAAAAGGAACGTGGTTTCACTCATTTGCATAATGAGGTCTAATAATTTTTTACAAAAGGAGGTCTATGACTTAAAAATTTGCAAATATCTCAATATTAAATTATGCCACGAAAATGGGTATTTTTGTTCATTTTCATCGAATTTTTTTGTAGAATGATTAAGAAAAATAAAATACACTTAAGTGATAAGTTTCAAAAAATTTTGAACTATGCAAATATTTTTTAAATATAATAAATGTTAAAAATTATAAAAAATAAAAATCTCCGAAAATAACTACTTATATTTATAAAATAATAATGTTAAATTTTTATAATGTAGAATTGTTTAAAATATTCAACGTAACACCATTATTCTTAAATCACATGTTTCTTTTACAATTTTTTTTGAAAACACAAACACCTTCTTACCATAAAAATACCTCAAATCCTATTTTGCAAATGAGTGAAACCACATGATACTTTTTCAAAGTTTGTACTAATGTAATCGTGTAATTTAGGAATTTTGGTAGTCAAGAAAGAATATTTAATTAATTATAAATGATAGATTAATCATTTTACCATGTGTGAGTAGGTTCTACCCGCGCGGTCTCTATGAGGTGACGACCCTGTGAGATGAAGCGTGGGGTTTTCAAAAATTGTGTTATGGTTGTGGAATGAATTCCAAAAACTCAAGGCCTAAACCTCTAGCCTACGTTATGCAGAGTCGCCACCTAGATCAGCTCTTCTGGGAAATTCTGTACAGCCTAGATTCGTTAAGCCTAAACGATATCGTAGTATAGAGATTTGGGTCTGGATGAGTTACTTATTTCGTCGTTATTTAAGCCATATTAGGCAAGTGGCTACCATATTCCAATATCGTGATATCCCGTTCTAAATCATTTTCGAGTTATGTTTTGGCATGCATACGGAAGGTAATAAATAGGTGCAGAAAGTAAACATGTATGAAAGTAAATGCGTGTAGTCTAGGGAGGATTATTTACATATTTTGGGGATGGGGAATACAAATTGCCTAAAATACATGAGATCTAGGTAAATGAATACATCCATATACTATTATACAACCAATCTAACAAATACATAATTTTTATTAAAGTGCTATACCCGAAGGAAAATAAATCCTAAAATACATCTAACCTAATCTACCTGCATCCACAAAGGTTAACACAAAATATTTTCATAACACAAACATGTGTCAATGCACCAAGTATGTTATGTTTGAAATTTTGGAAGACCTATGTGGTCGAGTTAAATAAAAAGTACCAACAAGGGCTCGTGGTTTCCGTTGTGAAAAATGATCCATTTTATACAAGTATGTTGCTAGTTTTTTCAGTGAAAATGCCGCATGTGAATTTTGTCGGGTCGGATATCTGGGAACAGGGCGTTCCCTTCATGAGGGTTTCCTAATCTAAACTTAATTATTCATAAATATATGGAAGTCGTAAATAATTCTAAGCCCATGAACATAATCACTATCTTTCGTATATATTCCAAGGAAATTCAAGTACGGTAATAATTTTATCTCGGTTAAGAGGAAACCGTTATTTAAATTTTCCCTCAGGATATATCCAAAAGATTGATACAACACATAATTATTCTACCGATCTTGGTAAGTTAATGTAAACAAGTCATTTTACTTAATTAACCCATAACTAGTGCATAATATATAAATTAGTATTCTGTAAAAAAAAAAAAGATAACACCAACGTCGGTGTTGCAATGTCTATGTTAACATTGCAACACCGATACCATACCGATGTCGCAACACCAACGTCAGAGTTACCTAAATTTTCCAGAATACAAAGGGAAAATGGCAAGCATTTAAACACTTTCAAAATAACATCAAATCATCAAATAAGCATGAGACACAACTCTAGGAACTCAGAGGCTCACCCCGTAATCGAGAAACCACTTCTTCAAGATCTGCAAAGCTCCTCCGAGAAGCCCTCCTCATTTCTTTGCTTGTATGATATAGTGATTTGGCTTGAGAAAACAAAGAGATGGGGCATGTGTTGCTCGACAAACTTAAAGTGTAATGACTTTTGTGTAGTTAGGGACTATGTTGATGACTTTTCCACTAAGTTTTATTAAATTTAAACTTAATAAAGATGATGGAAAGTAGCTTAAACATGAATATGAATTAGAGACATTGTTCCCTTCAATTTTGATGGGCCAGGATACGAAGGGACTCAGATCTCGAGGAGGCCATTTGGGCCACCATCTTTGGGGGGATCGCGAGCGTGCTCCCTAATCAGATGTTTCATCTGTCTCATGCTGCTTTGATTGCTATGGTGGAGCACTGGTCAGAGATGACTAACACTTTCCATTTATCGATTGGCGAGATGACCATCACTCCTTCCAACATTGTTGCCATGAAGAGGCTTGAGCTAAGAAGGCTCTACCTTCCACTTTGACATCTTCACGGACAGATTTCTTACCCTGACTCGGGTGTTGAGCAGGGTTGAGGACTTGTTTGGGGTGTTCCCTCGCACCGGGAAGTTAGCGTACGATGACCTCTACCAGCATTGGAAGAGGATTTGACCAGTTCCTAAGGAGCTCTGCCCACAAGTAGTGAGGGCTTTCATTATCAGCCTCCTGTCCATCATTTTTTTCTCATATCGTCCAGCAAGATCAACTATAGACTGATATCGATGGTTGAGGATGTCGCGAACATCCTGAGTTGGAACTGGCCTCGGGCCATATTGGGTCAAATGTACTACAGCTTAGAATATGCTGTGAGGGTGCACAATAAGACCCTCAAGCTCAATCATCTCCTCCTTTAGGTATTGGTGTCTTTTATGGATTACATTTGTGCAACCTTGGTTTTTACGTCGTACTGATAGGGTTAATGGTCTTTTCTTTGCAGATTTAGGCTTTTGAGTATCCGATACTCCCTTCTCCTATTTTCGAGGGTGCCCCGGACCTAGAGGTTGCCTTCATCCCCCACTGGTGCCAGCAAGTAAGCGGCCTGCATAAGTGGAGGATGGGCTACCGCAAGTGCATCCGCCACCTCTCCCATGATCAAGTATTCCCTTTTCACTTTAGCACTTTAGTTATCATTCTGTTCTTTCGCAACAAGTGGATGATTGATTTGTCATATTTTTTACTCTCATATTTGTGCAGATTATGGAGGACCCTTGGGAGTTTGTGCCCAACTGGGAGGATGTCTTGGTGGTCAGGAAGGATGTGGACGATCACCGTCTTATCTTGAAGAGCCCGCGGTCTCTCGAGTGGTATTTCGATGAGCAGGTCCATGATTGGAGGACCTCTTTAGTAGCCAATTGGCTCATGCCTCCTCACCCTTCGGTCGGTGTATTCTGGCCACATCTGACGATCACAACCGTGGTCGATTGTCTGGAGTTCCTCAATGGGAATAGTGTGGTAGTCGAGACCGTCGACGACGACTACTAGGTCATTATAACTTTGCTCCTGCCACCTTATCCTCGATTATGGCATGATAACTTTGAGTCGTGGCACCGCCGACACGCTGAGGAGCTCATCCATAGAGCCACGACAAGGTTGGTCGATGATGATGATAAGGGTTAGGAGGAGGAGGATGATTGTGATGACGGTGATGATTAGGGTGGCAATGACAATGGTGGCCCTGGTAGAGATGCGCCCGATGCGAGGGCTTATTACAATCCCGCGACTCGCACTTCGCGACCTTCTCAGGTCGGCATTCCTGGGTATGCCTTCTTCTATTATTACCTTTACTTAAACGTATTGCTTCCATTGTGCTCTTTCTTTGAGTTGATTAATAACCTTTTTGCGCATGGTTGCAGACTGGTGGTAGCAAGCGCGTACATGTCGAGGCCGGGCGATCAGAGGATCATTCTATACCACCCCCAGGTATCATAGAGGGTCGGGTAGTGATAAGTGTATAATTACACTTATTATCTTGATATTTTTACTCATAAAATGATGTGGTTTAGAGTCATTTTATACTTCATATAAAAGATTTCACTTGGTAGGTAGTTGTTTTTTATGCAAGTGTAGAAACTAGGTGAATCTTGGGAGTGAAATGATCAAAGATGGAATTCAATGCAAAAAGAGTGAAAAAGGTGCAAAAGAAGCATGGAATGCAAGGAATTGGCTTAGGATCGAAGTTGTCAAAGATCGGTAAAGTTTCAAAGAAGAATCATGAAAAAAAGCATAAGTCACGACCATGTCACGATCATGATTATACTCGTGATTGGCCAAATCATGCTCACGACTATCTATCACGATCATGACTTATCATTCTTCACAAACAGTTAGTTACCAACTTACATTCATGATCGCGATATGCATGTCACGCTCAAGAATCCTGACGGGTTTGATAAACTCTTCTCAACTTCCAACCATTTGATAAGAACGATCAACTGCCATCAATCACCATCAACTATCAGGCAAAGAGATACCTTTTGGAGATAATACAACCACAAAAAGGTGCCTATCAATTGAAGATAAGGATGAAATCTTGCATCCAATCATATTGAAGATGATGCAAACCTTCACCAATGAACATGACTATTCATTTGGATAAACGCAACCTTTCACACTCTATAAATAGAGGTTCAAATCAACCATTTCATGCTGATGGTGTAAGATGATATGTATGGCATGATACATGATATATAAAGAGTGAAAGTTATATAGATTTCACTAAGTTCAAAGTGTTAGAGAGAAAAATGTATAAGTGATTCGATTCTTGTTTCAATCACTAGATTTCTCCACAAATTTGAGCGATTGTTGTATGAATGTAATTGCAAAGAACTTATCAATAAAAGTTTCTATTCTTCAACATTCATTTATTCAATATTCATAAGGAATAGCATCCTAATAGAGGTTCTATACGAGTCGAGACCGAATTCAAAGTAGATGCAAGAATTGCGGGAATTGAAGACTACCATTAAAGAGTGGATACAGTTTGATCAACTTTAGCTTTCACTTGCATACCTTACAACTTTACTTTGTTTTCTACTTATATTTTCTAATTCGAAGTTTATGATATGTCTATGTGTCAAAACGAGTATTTCGTGTTGCGTCACTTATATTAATGAAGTTATATGCTTTCAAGTTGACTTTAAGAGTAGTTTCGGAGTTTAAACAAGTTATATAGTTATAGTTTAATGCTACAGATAAGTTTTGAGTGGAGTAATATTTAGTAGTATTCTGATAAGTGTATAGTTACACTTATTATCTTGATATTTTTCCTCATAAAACGATGTGGTTTAGAGTCATTTTATACTTCATATAAAAGATTTCATGTGGTATGTAGTTGTTTTTTATGCAAGTGCAGAAACTAGGTGAATCTTGGGAGTGAAAAGATCAAAGAAGGAATTCTATGCAAAAAGAGTGAAAAATGTGCAAAAAGATGCATGAAATACAAGGAATTGGCTTAGGATTGAAGTTGTCAAAGATCGGTAAAGTTACAAAGAAGAATCATGAAGAAAAGCATAAGTCACAACCATGTCACGATCTTGATTCCTACTCACGATTGGCCAAATCACGCTCACGACTATCTATCTCGATCGTGACTTATCAATGTTTACAAATAGTCAGTTACCAACTTACATTCACGATCGCGACATCTATGTTACGCTTGTGAATTATGACAAGTTTGATAAACTCTTCGCAACTTCCAAACGCTCGATAAGAACAATCAACTACCATCAATCGCCATCAACTATCAAGTGAAGAGACACCTTTTGGAGACAATGCAACCACGAAAAGGTTCCTATCCATTGAAGAAAAGGATGAAATCTTGCATCCAATCACATTGAAGATGATGCAACCCTTCACCAATGGACATGATTATTGGTTTAGATAAACGCGACCTTTCACACTATATAAATGGAGGTTTAAATCAACCATTTCATTCGTTGGCAGCAGCAGATGGTGTGAGATGATACATGATATATAGAGAGTGAAAGTTATTTAGATTTCACTAAGTTCAAAGTGTTAGAGAGAAAAATGTATAAGTGATTCTATTCTTGTTTCAATCACTAGATTTCTCAACAAATTCGAGTCATTGTTGTATGAGTGTAATTGCAAAGCACTTATCAATAAAATTTTATGTTCTTCAACATTCATTTGTTCAATATTCA
>CATIWQ010233022.1:0-22103 GCA_949673415.1 Euphorbia schlechtendalii
CACGAAATACGCATTATGACACATAGACATATCATAAACTTCGAAATAGAAAGTATAAGTAGAAAGCAAAGCAAAGTTGTAAGGTATGCAAGTGAAAGCTAAAGTTGATCAAATCGTATCCACTCTTTAATGGGAGTCATCAATTCCCATAATTCCTGCATCTACTTTGAATTCGGTCTCGGCCCATACAGAACCTCCGCTAGGATGCTATTCTTTGATAAGTGATTTGCAAGTACACTTATACAGCAATCGCTCGATAATGTAGAGAATCTAGTGATTGAAACAAGGATTCGAATCACTTAATCAATTGATGTATGTTATAGTTTGTACAAGACTAGATATTGCTCAAGCAGTGGGAGTAGTTAGTCGTTACATGAATAATCCGGGTAAGGTCCATTAGGAAGCAGTCAAATGGATCCTCATATATCTACGAGGTAACACTGATAAGGCATTATGTTTTCAAGGTGGAGATACGACTTTGACAGGCTATGTGGATCCTCACTTAGCCAGAAATGTTGGCGTTAGAAAAAGCACTACAGGGTATGTTTATACTCTAGGAGGTATTGCAGTGAGCTGGGTTTCTCAACTACAGAAGATAGTTGCTCTCTCTACAACGGAAGTAGAATATATTACTATTACAGAAGCTAGCAAGGAGATGGTTTGGTTGCAAAGTTTCTTTGAAGAACTAGGCAAGAAACAAGAAAATAATGTTTTGTATTATGACAGTCAAAGCGCTATTCATCTGGCGAAGAATCCATCTTCTCATGCTAGAATGAAGCATATATAGCTACGATATCACTTTATACGGTCACTTTTGGAAGATGGGATTTTGAAACTTGAGAAGATTAGTGGAGCTCAAAATCCAGCAAACATGTTAACAAAGACAGTGATGACCAACAAACTGAAGTTGTGTTCAGCTTCAGTGGGCCTGCAGTAGATGCAGATCGAAGAAAGAGCTGTAGTAGATTTTATGATGTGAAGACGGATTGAAATCAGTCTTCAAGTGGGAGATTGTTAGAAATGTCCACATGATGGACAAAGGGACCCAAACAACTTCATTATTGTTGTCAAATTTACTCACAATTAGGCTGACTTCTTTGACAAAAAAATGCAGCAACATAGTTGGCAATGGAAAAGCAATTCTCCATTGAAAATTAATTTACGGCCAATTAATAGGGTGGCTAATTTCTTTGTTCTTTTCCTTGCACATTTCACTATAAATAGATGATCATTTTTAGGGAAAGATGTATAATACAAAATTTGAGATCTTGAGAGTTCGAAGAGTTTAAGAAAAATTAGTAGAGAGGAAGATCAAAATCAGGACTAGCAAAAATTAAGTCTAGTAATTTTTGCGCTTTTGATTACATTTATTAAGGAGTTTTCTTTAAGAGAATTTCTCTAAAAATTCTGGGGGATAATTGGGTGTGAGGTGAGTGTTTTGTAAGCACTGTGTAACTTTTCTCCATAAACAAAGTCTGCAGCAGCTCTAGAGAGGTAGGCGAAATTGGTCGAACTTCGTTCTCAAATATTGTGTTATTTTTTCGCTGTTAATTTTCGCATACCCATTAATCTGGTAGTATGGGAATTACCGCGTTTATTCCCAATAGCCACAACATTTAGGGATAGTGAGAGTGATTTCAGGCTTGCCTCCTAAGCTTTTAAATGTCTCGGAAAATGCAACAGCACACACACAGGCAGGATTTTCTACGATTTTTCCAGCAAGAGCACAACACTCTAAAGCGACTTGAGTCTTAGCGTTTTTTGAAGTTGGTGTGCATGATGCCGTCTTTCTTGCTTCGTTTTTAGTATCAGAATTTCCGCATTCTCCAGCACCATGTGCCCTGTTAAAGGTGGCAAATACTACTAGAAATAGAGTAATGCAAATAAATCTAAGGGATTTTGTGGGAACTTGATAATTGTATAATTACACTTAATTATCATGATAATTTTACACATTAAACACTATAGTTTAAGTCATTTTTATACTTCATATAAAAGATTTCATGTGGTATATAGTTGTTTTTTATGCAAATGCAGGTACTAGGTAAATCTTGGAAGTAAAATGATTAATGTTGAAAATCTATGAAAAAAGAATGAAAAATGTGCAAAAATATGCGTGTTAAGGATTTGGCAAAGGATCGAAGATGTAAAAGATCGGTAGAAATAGTAACGAGCAATCATGTGAAAAAAGGCATGTTACGATTGTAACACACATATCGCAGTCATGACTTGTTAACTTTCACAACAGAAAGTTGCCAACCAAGTATTCACGGTACCGACAATCATTCGCAGTCACGACCTTGACTATTTTTTGGTCAACTCTTCTCTTCTTTCAATCGCCGGATAAGAACGATCAACCACCATCAACTACCAAATGAAAAGACACCTTTTGGAAGTTAACCAATCATGAAAAGGTGCCTTTTCATTGTGGATAAGATCAAACCAATTCAACCAATCACAATGAAGCGGTGTAATTCTTCGCTAATGGATACGACTCTTCATTTAGATAGACGCAACTCTTCGTACTCTATAAATAGGCTTCAAGACTCAATAAATTTCATGTGGATTATGTGGTGTGGCATGATTGATAAGTGTGTCACATAGATAGAGAGTAAAAATATCTAGATTTCACTACGTTCATAAGTGTTAGCGAGAAAATGTATAAGTGATTTGAACCTTATTTCAATCACTAGATTTCTCTACATATTCGAGCAATTGTTGTATAAGCGTAATTACAAATCACTTATCAATAAAAGTTTTTATTCTTCAATATTCGCTTATTCGATATTCACAAAGAATAGCATCCTAGCGGAGGTTCTGTACGAGTCGAGACCGAATTCAAAGTAGACACAGGAATTATGGGAATTGATGACTCCCATTAAAGAGTGGATATGGTTTGATATACTTTAGCTTTCACTTGCGTACCTTACAGCTTTGCTTTGCTTTCTACTTATACTTTCTATTTCGAAGTTTATGATATGTCTATGTATTATAATGTGTATTCGTGTTGAGTCATTTATATTAATCAAGTTATATGCTTTTTAGTTAACTTTAAGAGTAGTTTCAGGGTTAACGAGATTGTGTATAATCACTAGATCAATGATTATAACGCTATTAGTGAGCCAACATTTTTGGAATGGTAACTTCCTAAATATGGCTATGTGAGAGCGACCCGTACTAAGCATAGTAATATTGTTATCCAGGTTTATATTATCATCTTAATTCGTTTGCACTAGATTTAGAAAAGTCATTTCATGTGTTGCTCTGCGGTGAAAAATTGAATATCTGAGTGTCTAGAGCCGAATCTGTTAAATTAATCTAGTGTATGTAATATCTTTGATGATTTTGCATGTTTTCTTTGCTATACTTGTTCATAAGGAATATCTATATACTTTTTATCTTCTCTAATCTTCCATACATTTTTCAATCCATCTATCATTCCAATCCTCCGAAATAAATTACATTATTTTCTTTTGTTATGTTACTCTTGTTGATCTTTAGAACTGGTTCCTTCCCTGTGGGATCGATATCTTTTAAAACTACATTGTAACTGTATACTTGCAGTGGTCACCATTTTTCTATTCGGATAAGCAGTATTGACAATATCTATTCGTATTTTGAACTCTTATCTTATCGATAGGAAAGTGGGAGACAAGGTTTTTAGCTTCTTTATAAAATATAAATCCTCACAGTTAGTAGAGTCAAAACCTTGCGAACAGAACTGCCATTTCCGAGTTATCAAGAGATAGGAATTTTGCATTGAATTTTGTTGCTCCCGCAAGTGGAAGACTAATTGTGATCGAGTTCTTTTTGGATGATGCGCTAGCGGGTTTTCTAGATGGTGATTGGCTCTCTTTACAAGATTTGCTTATAGAGGTTCAGTTATATTCTAAGGATTTTATTCACTATGAGAGTTTGTGTTTTCTTGATTTTGTTGGATTACCGCCTGCTATTGTTACTGAACCTTTGGTTCTCGATGGCTTCTGTTATGGGGGATGTAATCTCGATCGATCATAATTTTATGTGACTGAATCATTTGGATGTTATTTCTTGTGTCATGAGTGTTCCTATGTTAGCTTCGGACCAACAAATTGATTTTTCTTTGGGAGAGGTGACAATTACCATTGCGGTAAAAATTAGACAGTTAACAAATGCATGAATTATTTTGATTATGATTCAAGGTCCACCAGCTCTGTCTCTGCGCTTGCATTTGAGGATAGATTCAAAGAGATATCGTTGGGTGATCAAATGGCTACGGATCCTGTGCTAGATGTTAGCCCAATAATGTAGTCAGAGTGTTTGCAGTTTGGCTCAACTGAGGCCGAAAACGATGTTGTCCTAGTCTCTGAATCTAAGATTGCTGGTTTCCCGGAAATATAAGTGTCCTTTTCAAGCTCATTGAGGTTAAAAATCTCCAATATGAATCGATTGATTATTCAATCCCAATCGGAAAGGTCTAGTGAAGCCTACCTCACTTGGTCTGATGGATTTAAGCTTGGATTATTTAAAGAAAGTAAGAAGTCATTAGTTTTGGAGCCGATTCAGAATCGGGATGGGGCCTTATCATGGTTTATTTTAGCAAGGCTTTTATTTTAATCCATGTCGTTATCTTTTATAAGTTGGAATTATCGTGGAGGGGTGTCGAATAGCATGAAATAATAGTTTATTCTTTCATGCATCCATAAATACTGTTATATATGATGTATGCTCTTGAGGTAATTAGGACGATATATCTTTATTAGCTATAATGTACAAACGGTTTACAGATTATTGTTATCAATAATAAAGGCATCTTTGTTATTTATCAATGTTATTTAAATTATGAATCTCACTGTTATCATATATATTAGTGTTTTATTATATATACGTGCATTAATAAAGCAAAGTCCATGTTTAATTCATAGCGTGAAAGTGTGAGGATATGGTAAGAGCTATGTGACGTGAAAACTGCACATACGAGTTACTGTGAATAGTCTAAATATCCCTAGTCATAGTTTCACTGAGATTGGATATCAATGAAGCGGACAGACTAGCATGTGTAGGCTTACTCCTTGGATTAGATCCAAGCAACCGATCTCATGAGCTGAAGGTGGTACTTTGAGTTAACACATGAATGTATTCAAGTAATACATTGGAGATCGCTATAAGATAGACACTCGGAAATAACTATATCCATGTGTTAGTATCATGTCTTGTTGCAATAGTAGTACAAGTATCCTCAGACCTGAGATACTAGTAACCTTGTTAAGTAATTGCTATACTTTGGGTCATACTTATTCATACCCTGGTGATCAGGATGATACGAGCGATTAATGGTATAGTGACGATCACTGGCTGGTAAGCCGAGTAGTCAAGATGGGATCTATCAATCCTGATTTAGTGATATAGTGGGAGTTGTACCATAAGGCCTCTTGTTGAAGAGACACACTCATAAACCTCTAATCAAAGTATAAGATTGATAGAATGGGTTTCTAGTCAATCTTAATACATTATGACGAGTGGCGTTCTTCGTAAACAAGTCTAATTCCAGGATAGATATGGCTATTACATGAGCTAACACTTAATCCAAGCTCAATAAACTGGATGGTACTTGACCTGATGGAAGAAGTGTATTGTATTTGCTACTATTGTAGAAATAGATCAAGTCACAAGCACGTGACGTTACGAGTATCAGAGGATTATACGCCTTTGCTAGAAAGCCCATTTGAGTTATCGGGTTCCATTTCAGTCTAACATTGAGCCTAAAGGTTGCCAGATGGGAAGCCAAGTTTAGGTTAACCATTAGCGAATCTATACTTCGTGATCCTATGAGGTCACACACTTTGGGTCTTTACCAGGTCAAGTAAAAAACTTGTAGACTAGGTCTATACCGAGAAATAAAAGGGAAAAGGTTAAACTTAATTGGATGAATTAATAATTGACTAGACCAATTAATAATTAAAAAGGATTTAAAAGGAGGAGATTTGGGAAAAACTGCACAAGGGCGAGAAAGGGATTTTTTCCCCGTTGCAAGTGGACCCCGCAAACGCAGGTTGTTCGTGGCTGCCCGCAAGAAAAATTTACTCACGGGGCCACTAGCGTGCACTGGCACTAGGCCAGTGCATGCTAGCGGGTAATAAGCCTACGCAAGCACTGCCATGGAAGTGCTTGCGCCCATTAGGGCTTGCCTTGCTCAGCTACACACAACTTGCATAAGAGGGTTATGTGAAGTGGGTCAACCCACGGAGCCTAGGGCTCCGCGCATGGGACCTGCTTGTGAAATAGGATTTTCCCCATCCCACATTGCTAATTAGGGGAGTTTTCAGCTCCCCTTCTCCCTATAAATAGCCTCCTCCTGCTCCTTTATTTCACACTTCAGTTCAGCCTTCCTTTTGAGTTTTGACATCTTTTCTTCGCGAGCTTTATGGAGATCCTCCACGAGTTTCTCCAACTTTGCAAGAATTCTTTTGAAGGTCATTCAATTTTGAAGAGAGCCTTCCTATTTATATTTTTGTGTTGGTTTTCGAGTGGTCTAACAGCCAGTGATGGCTTCACATATTAAAATGTGATGTCCATGGACACCACAAAATTTCAAAAGTTGATGTTATATTATGTATATTAAATATATGAGCACCATAAAATATGTAATTGGACCCCTCATATTGATTAATTCTTACTTAACTATGTCTTCTATTTATTAAATTCTAATTAGAGAAAAAACTCATTCTCAATATTATTCAAATAAATATTTATTTACATATATTTTAAAATAAATTTTTTTTTATATATTAATGTTTGACTTAAATACTTTATGGGTGTTTATATATTACATAAATGTCTTTTTGGTACTATTGAACTTTCATCTAACTTATTTGATTTTTTAAATATTTAGTGTTTGACTTATCCAATGTTCATCAATTAATTAAGTGTAGACTTATTAAATTTCAGTATATTAATAACACAAAGAAAGTGAAATAACACTATCATCATTTGAAGCATGAACATTTTTCGTTAACAATGTACTTGTCAATCATCAATGGTTCGTATAATTATCATACATCCGAATATATAAAATAATAAATATGTGAAAATTGAATTGACAAATACCAAAAAACAATTTTAATTAACAATTCGAACCAAAAACCATTAATACTCGAAACCCATGGTATAAAAAGTTTGGATTCACCACTTTTAGCAGCTATTGTCTACCAACGGGTTCTTCCTCAATTGGAGGTTTTGGTCGATGAAGATTTGTGTGGATCAATCATAGAGGTTGTCCTTGTTTGGAGGCTAATGCTATCTGTGTGCTGTCCAATTGTTCTAAGAGAGCGCCGCACCAAAGGGAAGGCACACATCAACTGGTAATGCTCTAAACTTATATAATGAGATTCTTTTAATAAGTTTTATAAACCTATGAGTATTGATGGAATGTTTCAACTTAGATTATATCAATCATGGCATGCTTAAGATATCCTTTAGGGTAAATGTTAAGTTTTGAAATTCTACCTTTCAAGTATGCATGTTCAATTACTATCTTGATTAACCATCAGTGGCATTAGAGCCTACCTTATGCTATGCATGATTGATTATTATATGTTGAAATTGCTATTTTCTATGAATTGATTAAAGTATGCTATGCATGACTTAGGTTTCAATTCCTGTTATAGAAAATGATGTGATAATTAGATTAAGGTTTTGCTCAATCTTAGTCTAGGTGATTATCATATGAATTAACAATGTTTTACCACACGTATAAATGCTTTAATTGAAGGTCATCCCGTACTTTACTCAATTAAAGAATGAAATCTTTAAATCATAGTTGTCCATGGTACAACAAACCGAAGTGCCCGTGGTTATTTTGGCAAAGATTGGACTTGGCTGCTCATTCACTTTAAGGAGGCCTCTCCTACCTAGAAATCTCCATCGGTATTAGGATCAAGTGTATCCAAGGGACTTTTATGACTTAATTGATTTCTAGTATGGGAATTGGATTACACATAGGGTTTTACAAACGTGGTTTAAGTTGTTAAATTAAAACTTATATACATAGATGCAAGAACTTAAACATGGACCTTGTTTGTTTTGCATGCTATGTGGAGTTTTAGCATAGTGGAATGATTATGATGTGCCAGTCTTGAGCATGTTCCCTTATATTAATAATTCCAAATATCTCGGAATTATTATTATCATAATCATATCCATCCTATAAGACCTAGACAAAGGTGAGATCAGTGACACCAATAAAATCCCTATAACAATATTAAGGTGGTAGATTGTTATCCAATCATAAGTCGTGATACGAACCTTATTAACGGATGTAAGGACATGTACAACATGCTTTCCCTTAACATGTGTTTGGTCATGAGACTAGATGGGGTTAATGCCTTAACCAAAATGGGCTAGTTATCCATATCATTGGAGCTAATGCCAGATTGGAGACACATTTGAGGAGTCATACATTCGGGTATGCACGTCTTGAGAAAGAGAACTCAAATGGATTAGTAATTACATGGGATGCAAATGGACGAGTTCCAACCATGGTTGTCTTATTATTGGTTGACCTACAATAGCGGGGTCATGATGAGTGGCTATAAATGCTACCTACTAAGGAAAATTGGTTGGACCAAATTTCTCGAATTTCAATAGAAGGGCCTATTTGAATGCCGAGAAAATAGTAGAAATTATGTGTTTAATTAAAGACCTTATATTAAATGCATTTACATACACTCTAAACAATTTTTATCTTATATCTAGGTTGAACATCAATCCAAACATAAATCTTCATCCAATACTTGAAAATAAGTTAACATGGATCAATTTTGATAACTGGTTCAAGGCACTTAGAAAGGAGCTTGAAAAGAGCAACATGGATTATGTTTTGGATAATCCTGAACTAGTCAATCTTGATGCTGAGGCTTCTATCCAATAAAAAGAGGCATATCTTAAGCATAAGAAGGATGCTTTTGTAGTGTCACTTGTGATACTCGAAACCATGACCTTGAAGTTTAAGAAGTAGCATGATGGTATGTACCTAAAATCCAAGTTGATCCATCTCAGCGGAATTCATGAGGGCAAGAAGATCGAATAGAATGAAATATTGAACTTCTTTTATACCTCTGGGAGAAAGGATGGGATCCTGACCACTGAGCATTGTGTTGAATGCTTTGAACATTCAAAGAGATTAACTCAGATAAGAACTGAAAGAAATTTCGAGAATGACATACAGACTATGATAGAGAGTCTATCTGATAAATATTCACCCTTCGTGAAAGATTATCTTATGTCAAGAAACACTAGCAAGACATATAAGTTTATAAAAACTTAGAAGATTTGAAGAAGGTCTGAAGGCTAGAGGAACAGGTACCTTAGCGAGTAAGAGTTGCATAAAAGGTAAGGGTTTAAAACCTATCAACTGGATGGTAAAAAATGTGATCATTGAAAAGGAAAAGCCCAAAGGGATATATTTCATGTGCGGAAGGCCAGGACATTGGAAATGTGATTGCAAAGCTCTAATTTCTGAACAAGTGAAGAAGAAGCCAATTGAGGCATCTACTTCAGGTATGTTCATACTAGAGAGTTTCTCTACAGTTCCTTATGAGTCTACATGGGTATTCGATACTGGTTGTTGTACTCATATATGCACTTTTGTGTAGGGGTTGCGAAACAGTTCGAGGCTTGCAAAGAGGAAAATGGACCTAAGAGTTAGAAATGGAGCACGGGTTGCTACAACAGCTATAGGGACATATAACCTTCGTTTGCCTAGTGGCCTATTTTTAGTTTTGAATAATTACTATTATATTTCCGCTATCACTAAGAATATTATTTCTGTAGCGCTTTTAGCAACAAATGGATTTGAGATTTTATTTTCTAATAATAATTGTCAAATCCGACTCAATAATGTTCTTTATGCTTGTGGAATATTTGTTGATGGAATTTATGTTCTGGATACTAAATTGAAATTCTAAATATGAACATCGTTAAGAAATCAAGGTTAGATTATGAGAAATCCTCATACTTATGCCATTGTCATCTAGGCCATATAAATGAGACTTGTTTAACTAAGTTACACAAATGTGGTGACTTGGGCCCAAAGAAATGGGAATCTTATGGGGCTTGCGAACCTTGTTTAAAGGGTAAGATAACTAAGAAACCATTCAAAGGAAAGGGTCAGCGTGCCACAAGTACTTTAGAAATAATGCATTTCGATATATGTGGTACAATGAGTGTTAAGACACATGAGGGTTTCGTCTACTTCATAACTTTTATCGATGATTACTCACGATATAGTTATTTGTACCTAATGAGGCACAAGTCTGAAAGTTTTAAGAAATTCAAAGAGTTTAAAACTGAAGTAGAGAAACAGCTTAAGAAAAGTATCAAGACCCTTCAATCTGATATAGGCAGTGAATACTTAAGCCAATAGTTTCAGGATTATCTAAGGGATAATGGTATTTTATCCCAGTGGACACCTCCTTATACACCCCAACACAATGGAGTGTTAAAAAGGAGAAATTGAACGCTACTCGATATGGTTCGGTCCATGATGAGCCAAGAAGAACTTAGTAGATTCTTTTAGGGTTATACACTTGAGAGGCAGTTTATATTCTAAACAAAGTTCCCTCGAAATCAGTTGATCAAATACCATACGAATTGTGGTATGGTAAGAAACCACCTCTTTCTCACCTGAGAGTTTGGGGATGTCCTGCTTGTGTAAAGAGGATAAGTTCAGATAAGTTGGGTGAAGTCTGATAGGTGTCTATTTGTAGGTTACCCTAAGGAGAATATGGGTTATAACTTTTATGATCCCAAGGAACAAAAGGTACTTGTTTCTAGAAATGCTCAATTGCTCGAGAAGGAGCATATACTTGTGAAAGCTAGTGGGAGCAATCTTGAGTTAGGAACTCAAGTAGATTAAACAGACAGTCAACTAATTATTCCTACACCTAGTACACAAGAAAGTGTAAACATGGAATAGCCTATTATAACACCGACATTGCATAAGTCAGATTAGGCTCCAATCGCTCCTGAGCGATACGGTTTTCTCATCACTGATGATAAACATCTCTTTCTTATGGAAGATGATAAGCCCAAGACCTACAAGGAGGCAATGGAAGGCTCAACATCTAACAAATGGTTTACATCCATGAGGTAACAAATGGAATCCATGTACAAAAATCAAGTCTGCAACTTGGTTGAACCTCCAAGTGGGATTAAACCCATAAGATGCAAGTGGATTTTCAAGAAGAAAACTGACATGGACGGTAATGTGATTACCTATAAAGCAAGGCTAGTTGAAAAAGGTTACAATAAAAAAAAGGTATTGACTATGATGAAACCTTTTCACCAGTAGCCATGTTAAAGTCTATTAAAATAATCTTTGCCATTGCTACTCATAACGATTATGAGATGTAGTAGATGGATGTGAAAATAACATTCCTTAATGGGAATCTAGATAGGGATGTGTATATGGCACAACCTGAGGGTTTTACATCCAAGGATGGATTGATGGTATGCAAATTGCAAAATTCCATTTACTGACTTAAAAAGCATCAAGGAGTTGGAATATTAGGTTTGATGAGACAATTCGAGAAATTGTTTTTGTGTCAAAAGCTAATGAGCCCTATATATATATATATAAGAAGGCTAGTGGGAGTGTGATCATTTTCCTTGTATTATATGTCGATGACATATTAATGATAGGAAACAATGTTCCTTTTCTTCAAATAGTGAAGTCATGGTTATCAAAGAAGTTCTCCATAAACGACCTTGGAGAAGCAAATTTTATACTTGGTATAAAGATCTACCGAGATAGATCCAGAAGGCTGCTATTTCTTTTGCAAAGTACATACATAGACAAGGTTTTGGCTAAATTTAACCTTGAGCAGTAAAGAAAGGGTTATCTCCTAATATCTCACGGGATTAACCATTATATATCTAAGTGTCCAAGAACACAAAAGAAGAGAGTGCACATGAATGGAATACCCTTTGCATCAGCGATAGGATCCATCATGTATGTTATGGTATGCACTCGACCTGACGTCTCACATACTTTGAGTGTCATGAGTAGATTTCAATCTGACCCAGGTGAGAAGCACTAGATGGTCATTAAAACTATCCTTAAGTACTTACATAGGACTAAGGATATGTTTTTGGTATATGGAGAAGGTGATCTCTCTGTGAAGGGATACACTGACGCGAGTTTTCAATTTGATAGGGATGATTACAAGTCCCAGTTAGGATATGTGTTTATGTTAAATGGAGGGGCAGTTGTTTGGAAAAGTTTCAAATAGGATACGAGTGCCAATTTAACCATTGAATATGAGTATATAGCTGCTTCAAAAGCAACTAAGCAAGCTGTCTGGTTTAAGGGATTTATTGGTGATCTCAGTGTGGTGTCCATCATTGTAAATCCAATAGTGGTCTATTACGATAACAATGGGGCTATTACTCAGGCAAAGGAACCACGCTCTCATTAGAGAAATGGACATGTACTCAGAAAATACCATCTCATTCAGGAGATAGTAGCTAGAAAGGAATAATATTATAATACATCCCAATGGATCAGAATCCAGCAGATGGACTAACAAAGTCATTGACTCAGGTTAAGCATGACCAGCATGTTAATGAGTATTGCATGAAGCACATGGGCAATTGGCTCTAGTGCAAGTAAGATATTGTTAGACATGATGTATACCCTCGAAGAAATTAGGGCGATATATCTTAATTAGTTATAATGTACAAACAGTTTCAGATAATAATTATTATTATTAATAAAGGCATCTTTGTTGTTTATCAGTCTTATTTTAATTTATGTATCTCACTGGTATCAGATATATGTGATATTATATATGCGCATTGATAAGACAAGGTCTGTGACTACTTTATAGCGTAAAAGTGCAAGGATATAGTGGGAGCGCTATGTGGTGTGAGAACTGCACTTACGTGTCACTATGAATAATCCAAATATCCCTAGTCATAGTTTCATTGAGACTAGATATCAATAAAGTGGAAAAACTAGTATGTGTAAGCTTACTCCTTGGATTAGATCCAAGCAGCCGATCTCACGAGATGAAGGTGGTACCTTGAGTTAACATATGAATATATTCGGCTAATACATTGGATCCGCTATAAGATAGACACTCGAAAATAACTATATCCATTTTTTGGTGTCATGTCTTATTGCAATAGTAGTAAAGTATCCTCGGACTTGAGATATTGGTTACCTTATGTAGGAGTTGCTATACTTTGGGTCATACTTATTCATACCCTGGCGATCAGGATGATATGGGTGATTATGGGTATAGTGATGATCACATGTTAGTAAGCTGAGTAATCAAGATGGGATCCATCGCTCCTGAAATAGTGATGATAATGGGAGATGTACCTTAGGACCTCTTGTTGAAGAGACACACTCATAAGACTTTGATCAGAGTATAAGATTGATAGAATGGGTCTCCAATCAATCTTGATACATTATGGTGAATGGTGTTCATTATGAACAAGTTTAATTCTAGGATAGCTACGACTATTACATGAGCTAACACTTAATGTGAGTTCAATAAATTGAATGGCACCCAATCTGATGGAAGGAGTGTATTGTATTGGTTACTATTGCAGAACTGAATCAAGTCATATGCACATGACATTACGAGTATCGGGGGATTATATGCCTTTTGATAGAAAGCCCATTTGATCGTCTAAAGCTATCAAGTTCTATATCAATCCAGAACACTAAGCCTAAAGGTTCCCAGATGGGAAGCTAAGTTTAGGTTAACCTCTAGCGGCTCTATACTTCGGGATCCTATGAGGTCACACACTTTAGATCTTTACTGGATTAATTAAAGAACCTATAGACTGGGTCTTGCCGAGAATATTAAGTATGTCGAAATCGTTAGATGAATTATTAATTGGTTGGACCAGATTAAAAATTAAAAGGACTAAAAGAGGAGTTTGGAAAATTGCACAGGGCGAAGCAAGGGAATTTTTCTAGTTGCGAGTGGGCCCCGTGAACACGGGTTGTTCACAGGTGGTGCTTGCGTGGCTACCTCGCAAGCATTAAAATGCTCGTAGGCAGCTAACATGCTCTGGTACATGGCCAACGCATGCTAGTGGGTTACTTACAGGCCCACAAGCGCTGCTGGACAATGCTTGTGTGCGCCTACAATGTAGGCCCACAAGTGAGGCTTGTGGGAAGTCTCACAAACCTCGATTACGGGACAAGGGAAGCCCAAATGGGTTTCCCTTGGAGGCTACGCATAGCCCACCTAAGTGGGCTGTTCGCGCAGATTGACCCGCACAAAGTTGGGGCTCCGAGCAGTAACCCATGTGGGATGGGGATATTCCCCATCCAACATTGGTAAATGAGGGGAGCTTTTTGCTCCCCTCCCACTATATATAGTGGCTTCCTCCTCCTTTCAATCACTTCAGCTCAGCCTTTCTCTTTAAGTTCAACATCTTTTCTTCGTGAGCTTTTTGCAAGATCCTCCACGAGTTTCTCCAACGTCACAAGAATTCTTTAGAAGGTTCTTTCTTTTGAAGTGAGCCTTCTTAGTTAATATTTTTGAGTTGGTTTTAGAGTGGTCAAGCAGTTGCTGTCTAGCAACGGTTCTTTCTCAATGGAGGTTTTGGTCAGTAAAGATCTACGTGGATCAATCATAGAGGCTATCCTAAATTTGAAGTTAGTGTTAATGGAGTTCTACTGAATTACTCTAAGGGAACGCTGCACCAAGGGAAAGGCACGCATTAACTGGTAATGCTCTTAACTTAGATGCTAGGTTTCTTTTAATAAGTTTTATAATCCTGATAGCATCTATGGTATGTTTCAACTTAGATTATATCAATCATGCAATGCTTAAGAGATCTTTCAGGTTAATTTTAAGTTTTAAAATTCCACCTTGCAATTTTTCATGTTCAATTACTATCTTGATTAACCAGCATGAGCATCTATGGAACGTTTCAACTTAGATTATATCAATCATGGCATGCTTAGCAGATCCTTTAGAGTTAATTTTAAGTTTTGAAATTTCATCTTGTAAGTTTGCATGTTCAATTATTGTCTTAATTAATCAGTAAATACAACTTGTAATTCTTTGTTCTACTTGAAACTAAAGTAGAGTCGATCTAGAATATTACAATCAGGAAATTATGGGGACATAATGACTTTGATTTCCAATGCATTAGTTTGTAAGGTTTATCTGGAGGTATTTCTATCTCTTGGAATTTTGTTCTTTTGATGGGGTATCTAATTGCATCCTATTCACATTGATTATTGTACATTTCACTTCTAGCTTATTAGACTTTCATGTTGTTGCATTGTATGGCTCTACAGTTTGGAATTATAGAAGTCAAATGTTGCTAGAATTAGCACCATTTATCATTCAACTAGAGAATGTACTTGTATGTGGTGATTTTAAATAGGTGTTTCACGTGAATGAACGGTCTAGTGGTTTGACCTCTCCATCTTTATCTAGGTTTCATGATTTATTAATGATTATGTATTACTCGATATCTTGCTTCAAGGAAGAGACTACAAATGACAATGCAAGGTCATTTTCACGTATTAATAGAGTATTGGCATCTTGTGCAATTATGGAGCGTTGGCTGGAATTATCTATTAGAATGGTAGACACATCACTTTCGGATTACTTCCCAATTTTATTTCAAAGTCACTTGCCATCATCTTCTGGACCTAGGTCATTTAAGTCCTTAAACTATTTGTAGGATAGAAACGATTTTCTCCCATTCCTTTGTAACAAATGGATGGTGATTTGAGAGATAGATAGAGACTTAGATTTCTACTTTCGACTACGCTTATTAAGCAAAGCTATCTCGCCTTGGCACTGCTTGAACTTTGGAAATTTACAACAGCTAATTAAGGAATTGGAGGGGGCTCATTTTGGGCATGACGAATAGCAGCAATGCTCGACCTCTTGGCCCGATGGAGCTGTCGAACTCCTAAGAATAGCCTCGCTCAATGGATATCGCACCTTGAGAGCATCAAACATCAACAATCTATGGTGAAATTGACAATTTTGGGGAACAACAACTCAAGCTTCTTTCAAGGACAGCTTCATCTCTCTTTCTAAATAATCACATATCTTCACTCGAGTTGAATGGCACGATTACTTTTGATTCGAGATGATTTCTTCGGCAATTAATGAAATCTATTCTAAACTTTTTACATCCTATAGGGTAATTCCTTTTTCATTACGCAAGCTCTTATTCTCACAGATTTCAGAGAATCAAAATTAGAACTTGACAACGATTTTTTTTGGAGAAGGAAGGGTGGGAAGCGGTGTGTGCTTGTAATGAGAATAAATCACCAGGATCTGATGGGTTTAACCATTTTTTCTATAAATGTGCATGGAATTTTTTAAAGTGGGACTTCATACAACTTTTTGAATGTTTCCACGAGATGTCATTTTTACCGAATTCGATTAAAGTTCGTTCACGGTTCTCATCCCAAAAGTTTTGGGGCTTGTTTCATTCAAAATTTCACGTAAATAGCATTAATACATGGGGTTTACAAGGTGGTTACGAAGTTACTATCCTCTCATTTACAAGAGGTAATGACATCTCTAGTTTTGCAGAACCAATTCGCATTTGTCAAGGATAAGAGTATTCACGAATGCTTTTTTTTAGCGTCGAAGGTGATCCCTTCCATTCATAAACAATGTCGGGCATATTCTATCCTGAAATTGGACTTTCACAAGGCTTTCAATAGTGTCCCATTGACCTATACTGGTGCGGTTTTAATTAAGATGGGCTTTTATCACAAGTGTATTTCATGGCTGAGGGGTTGCTGTCACAACTCGACCATGTCTATTTTACTCTATAGAAGCCCTGGTGATCCAATCCGAAATTATAGGGGAGTGAAAACCCCCTATCACCTTTTATTTTTGTTTAAGTAGTCAAGGGCCTAAAGTAGCTCATTGATACAAGTGTTTGAGAGGGCCTTCTACATATTTTCAAAATTGAGGAAGCACTTGCTTGATATCTCATTATTGCAGTTTCTTATGACACGATTGGTTTCCTTCTAGCAGATGTGTCTCTCATTCAAACTTTTATCAGAATTTTACGATGTTTTGAGCTAATCTCAGGTTTACGGATTAATTACCACAAGAGCTCCCTCCTTGGTATTAATGTCAACGATTTTACATTACACTCCTATGCTTTGAGGCTTGGTTGTAAGATTGAGAAATTTCTAGTATCTTTTACCTTGGGACTTCTCTATGTTACAAGCGGTTGGATGACGGTAGTTGAGATTCGTTGATAGCAAAATTCCAGCAACGTTTTGCATCTTGGAAAGGAAAATGCCTCTCCAACACCGATTATGAGATTTTCATAAAATCGGTACTTTCTTCTATCCCGATTTATCTACTATCTCTTTTTAAATTACCAGACGTAGTGAATAAGAAGCTAGTGTGCATTATGAGGAATTTTTTTGTAAAAGGGTGATCATGTTAGTAATGGCATTTAAAGTTAGTTGGGGAACAATAAACTTGCGGAACACCTAGGTGGTTTGTTCATTCGGGACTTTAAGCTCACAAATTGTAGTCTTTTATTAAAATGGCTTTGTTATCTTGGAAATGTGGATGTTGCTCATTGTGGGCTGTTTTTTGTGTTAAACGGCATGGGATCACCTCTATGTTGGATTTGATTGAGTTCGATAAATCGAAGTTGTCCTCATTTTGGTTATGCTTTCTAGTTGTTGACGGAATCAAAGTTTTTGGGATTTTTTCTCTACAAACACACAGGTTTGGCTGGGGAATGGATTTTCATCCCAATTTTTGGCTCGATATTTGGTTAACGAATTAGCCCCTAAAGGTTTCCTTCGAAGATCTTTGGGAGCTTAGTGGAATGTGGCTAGAATCGGTCTGTAAGGTGTGCATCGAGCTATTGGGTAATGCGAACCATGACAGATCGTTGTGCCTTAAAAGGTTCTATTTTTTCAAAAGCAATCGCTGTTTAGAGCTGAAGCGGCTGATTTTTCAGAATGTCCCGTCAATTTTTCCTCCCCTTATTAGCGATGGTTCCCTTGAGTAGCAGGTCATACTGACTTTCTCACCTTCATGTGATCGTTTCTTATGGAATCTTGGCCTAAAAAGACTTTTAATGCAGCCACTTTTTACGCCAGGTTTTATGATAATGGGAGCTGGCCGAGCCCTTCATTGTCTTTTGAGTTTATTTGGAACACTAGCATGCTTCCTCGAGTACGTTTCTTTGCTTGGCTTTTGTTTCACAGAAGACTACCGACTAGAGAGTTCCTTTTTGGGAGGGGTTGCGCATCATTGTTGGATTCTACTTGCCCTTTTTTTCCTAGAGAATGAGTTCCTTGATCACATGCTTCTTTCTTGTCATGATAGTTGGCTTGTTTAGTGTAAAGCTTTTGAATGGCTGGGGTTTCGGTTCCTAGTCCTGGCCGAGCTTATGACTTCTTATTACTTTGGAGGTCTCTTTTCATGCCATGTATTAAGAAATAATTTGCAATCGCAGTTTGATTCTCTATAGCACGGGGCATTTGGAAAAGAAGTAACAAGTTTGTATTTGAAGGAACCCGAGGAAACGGAGACTTGTTAGTAGCTAACGTTCATCATTGTTGGCTATTTTTTAAGAATAGGAATAAGCCTATATCTTTTTCAGCTTTGGACCTCTTAATCCATCCAACCATCCTTTGTATATGACTACTGTGTAATTATTTGGGTGATTCACAATTTGTACACGCTCTTCTTCATAATATGCGGTTGGTTGTAGTGTAGGCAAGCGGGGGTGCCAACATTGTTGGGATGTCCGTCCCGAATTTGCATTCAACCTCTTTCTCTTTAAAAAAATATATCACGAGAATCAAATGGAGAACATGTACGGCAGAAGGATCAAATGGGGAAGCAGATTATACCAAATAAAAGTTCTTTGTAGCAAATTGGTTGTCTACACCCTACATATTACATTTACAATACTAAAAAAAACCATACGCTATCTTCACCCACCAGAAGAAAACATTTTTTTACACAAAATCTTGTAATTGTTTTATCTTCCTTTAATCACAATGCCATGTTGCAACTTGCAATTATTCCATGCCCAGTATTCTATCTAATTAACTCAATAAGCAAAAACCAGTAATTATCCACTAACCTCACTAATATCTAACCAATCATTTCTCGAACTTTCACTTGAACCTTAAAATAATCAACCCTGAAATCACCTTGATATCCTCACTGCAGAAACTAATTAAAAAAAAAGATAAAACTGAACACAAAATTCACACAGGAATTCAAAATATTCGAATGATGCAAAAATCCTTCCAAATCTATTTCAGCTGAGTTATAAAATTCCATGGCGTGTTAACTAGATAAGAAAAAAATTGCATTACCGAGTAAAACCATAACTATGCCCACTCCGACAAGCCAAACTCCCAAGCTTGTATTAAAACAAATTAACCAAAGCTAGCATCAAGAATACGCACCCACAAATCGATCCGATGTAGGATATCAGCATCCTGACCCAAACCAGATCCTTGTTCACAGCAGCGAAGAACGCAGGCAAGTGATATAAATGAAGTTTGCACCATTCGAAGAGCTTGCTTGAAGGCAAGAGCTAATAAGCTAGGAAAAAAGGAAGGAACAGAAGCAGTATACATTGAAAGCGACGATATTCTCGAATGTCTTATGAAAACCGGCGCAAGTAGAGGATCCATCGGTGATGAATGAATTATTTGGTTCCAATGGATTGGAGGATAGACCAACTGGATTCAGTAATTCACAGCCGAAATTGTTGGAATTCATCCGTGAGCCGGTCTATCAGGTCTAAAGATCCGATCCAACTTAGGTGATTAGACTTTATTTAATAATGAATAAGTTTAAAGGACTTATTTGAATTTATGTTTTTCATATTTACTAAAAGTACATTTTTCCATTCTCATTCTCTATAAATAGATGAAAATGGATAAAAATATAGTAAATTTTATTTTTCTCTCCATCTTTTTCACTATCCCGGGATTTTCCTACGATGAAAAATATCGATATCGATCTTCATTATTGTTGAAGTTGTGGACAGTAATTGTTCTCTGATGCTTCGTGAGACAATTCCGATTCTGCATACAAATCGTAGCATCTTCGATCTTTGGGCACAGAAAAAGGTACATATTCGAATTCATTTCCGATTTCCGATATCTTTCATTGGTATCATGAGCAAGTTGTTTATGCGATGATTTTATATGTATATTTTGTTTCCACATATTCTGAAATTATGGAATTTGAGTTCTGGAATTCATTTTCATGTTCTTCATGAATTAATCGAGAAAATATGAAAAATTGTGGGAAAATCGTGTTTTCCGAGCATTTTTAGTACATATCGATGTTTAGGCCATGTTTTCTGTAATTATGCAATTTTAGTGATTACAAATGATCAGAATCATACTCGTTTCGTTTGTGGCCGGAAATTACGTGTTTACGTCGGAAAGAGTTTCGTTTTTCGCATTGTTTTGGGTAAACGTAAAATTTCTGTTCATTTTTTCGTAAAACAGACCGCATTAACACACTCAAAACGCGAAAACAAATGGACCTGCCAAAGTCTGGTGGTCGGAAAAAGATGGGAAGGTGACGCGTGTATTACACTCGCCGGTGCGTGTTACACACGGGCCTGTGAATCGTTAAGTCGTAACGGTGAACAATTGGCGCCGTTTTACCACGTGTTAGTCTGGCAACCCACGTAGGGGTTGACCGACCTATGGTTGATTGCCACGTTGTAGTCAACTCGTTGACTGCCACGTGGCATTTATCGGACGGTCAATTTTTTTCACTATTTTATGATCTAAACGATGTCGTTTTGTTGCAAAATTTTCTACCCCCTCCCCCATTTTCATATATTTTTTATTTAATTGTGATTTTTTCAGAATTTTTTTGTGGTTCACAAAATATTTATTTATTTATTTTGTGTTAATAAATGTTTAAAAATTATGGAAATATAGTTTCTGAATTTTTAAAATATTTTCTATTGGTTAGAAAATAATTTAGAACTTGCAGGAATATAATTAAAATTTTTTTCATATGTTGGTTAATTTTTATAATTATTTTCTTCATACACATGTATTAGTTACATAAACATATTAAATGAAAATGCATCATTAATAACCAAATTAATTATTATATGATGGCTGAATTTTATTACACATATTAGGTATAATGTCATTGAATATATTTTAGTAATATATTTAGATATTTAACTGTTTGTGTAATGATTATCTTAAATATATGTGTGCTATATAAGTTTATGTAAGTATTTTTAGTAATATGCTTAAATAATCGACCATTTGTATAATGATTAAATTATTTTGTATTTGTGAAAATATAAAATGTGATAAAAATATGTTTTTGTTAATATGTGATAATTAAACATTAGTTTATATGTGATATAAATTATATAAATATATTTTGATGATATATTAAGTTAATTATTTGTGTAATGACATTGACCTTTTGACATCTGTTGTATATGGTCAATAATGGTGCAAACCTCATGTAATACCGAGCTTTTATGCAGTAGAAAAGAGCTAAGAGGAGTTTAAGAAAACCGGTTCTCAAAAGTGTACTTATTGTATTTATATATAGTACATAGTGTATTATGTTTTTGTGTGTATTAATTTTATTACTTTGTAAAACACGTTTTTACAAATCTCATTTTCAATTTGTTTAGATGATAAAATTAAGTAATAAATCGATATTTGGGTTCCAATAAATAATTTGATTTGTTATCACCAAGTTCAATCAAAAGAAAGGACTCAAGATCTAATGAGTTGATCTATGATGATCATTATGAACATCATAGTTGATATTATAATAATTTTTGGATTGTAATGAGTTGATCTCCTTAATTTTCTCTCTAAAACTAATTATGCACGTATACACTATATTCCAGATACCACGCCTATCATCCCATTGATAAGTGTATAATTACACTTAATATCATATTAATTTTATATATTTAACACTATGAATTAAGTCATTTTTATACTTCATATAAAAGATTTCACGTGGTATGTAGTTGTTTTTTTTATGCAAATGCAGATACTAGGTAAATCTTGGGAGTAAAATGATCTAAAGTGGAATTCTATGAAAAAAGAGTGAAAA
>CATIWQ010233028.1:0-17763 GCA_949673415.1 Euphorbia schlechtendalii
TCTTTTTATACTCCTTGAACGTCTCTTGGTCTGATTCAATAATGTGAATCAACCAGAGTTCTAGCTTGAGTGAATCTTTATCTTGTTGATAAGATAAAGTTTATCTGAAGTGAGAGTTTCAATTATGGAGGTCTCTTTGGAGACTCAGAGTTTTAATTGAACTCTTTGCTGGGGTCGATCCAGGCGGACAAGCCGACTCAGCTTAGTAGCCACCTGGACATTTTCCTGAGATCGGGGAAGACTTAGTTTCTTCCAAATTTGGGACGGACATAGTCCGTCTGGATGATTACCGAGGCTTACTCTCAAGCAGATGAGACTTGCTTATAGGAGCATTACTAATCTCATCGTTATATCTTTCTCCACTCCAGTCGGGTTTAGTCCGTCTGGGTGTTCCGCGTGACATGCACTCACGTGCCTTTATTTTACCTTGTTAGCAATAATGAATACGTGATATTTTACATATGAATAATTTGGTATTATTATAAATGAATAAAGGAATTGTTTGTGAATCACTCGTGAAAAAACAAACTAGTAAACGAGTCCGTTCATAAAAATACATTTTGAGTTCAAAACTTTTTTAATAACTCAACGAACTAAACTTAACATAGCAAAGCCCGACTTTCATGTTTGCAATTATACTAATGAATCAATTTTGTTTTTTTAATGTCATCTTTTTTATCTTATGCCATTTTTCTCTTAATATAATATCATGTCTTCTGATTTTGGTGTAATATTTTATTAGATATCTTATCTCTGCCAATGTACTTTGTAAATGTATTCCAAATTTCATCATCTGTAAAATTATGTTTGTTGTCGATTTGTCTAACAAGTACTGTTTGTGAAGGAAAATTCGTAGTTGAACGAAAAATCAATACCAATACTCAATTGTAAAATATTTTTTTCTTCCTACAATAAGTCAACTATATATGTACCTGTACGATGATTTATGTAATTGTCATTGTGCTTCATTTGTGTAATTAGTGAACTCCTATTTGTGTATTTGATTAAACACAATATATAAAATTTGATTACACACAATATATAAAATTCCAATTAAACTTTATATTTTTTTTATTTATAAGTAGATGTATCGAATAAAATTGAAGTTTTAAGTGCAAATTCAAAACAATACAATTTTGAACCGAACTTAATAAAAAACAAGTAGAAAAAGAAAGAGAGTCGCTGCTTTTAGCATTAAATTTTAGTAGTTTCTAATTTTAATTGAATTTGAATAAATGCGTGGATAATATAAGATCCATGAGTAACATGACACCTCCTAATCCAACCAGTAGTTAAAAGGTTTGAAACGAGCCGTGGCAGAACCGCAATGCTGGAAAAGATGCCATGTGACGGGTAATTGTGTGCAGTTCCTTTCTTCTGTGTACCCAATGTTATTTAATAAACAAATCAGGCAGTTTTACTTTTACTACGCCATCAATTTCGCCTATTTGTTCAATCTCACAATGGATGCCTAAGCGCCACCGTTTCAATTGGCGGGTCTATATTATAGACCTATTCACGGGTCAAGATACCGGTCAAGCCCACATTTGTGGGTCGGGTTTGGACTCTCATTTTTAAAGAGAATCCAGTCCGAGTATGTTAAACCTGAAATTTTAATGATCGGGGTTGGTTTTTTATGTAAATACGGTCCGAGCGAATCAATGAATAAGTATATTATATAATATATAATTATAGATTATGTTTGCTAATTGTATTAAGTTTTTATATTTTAACATGTGTTAACTTTTGAATTTAAATGCAATAATGTTTATCATGTTTTAAATAATTCAATGAGATTGCTTAAAAAATTATTCTATATATATAGTCTATGAGAAAATATAAAAGAAAAGTTAGTACGACCCATGGACTGAACTTGTGAATGATCTCTTAAGCTTCGCCGAAGCCTAGTCCGAGCCCGAAATTTCAAAATGTGGATTAGGTTGGGTTTGGGTTGATGCTTTTAATGAAAAACCCTATCAAGCCCGACTCAAACCTGCTCAAACTGGCCTAACAAACAAATCTAATGTATTATAAAGTCCAACTTATGTGCTTTATCTATTTTCTTTTTAATTTCTAATCGACCTGACTAGCAATTTATACTTTGAATAAGCAGATAAATTTATACTTATATGAATGTATTGATGAACTAAGATATATGTACGCAACTAATATAAAAAGAAGGCCTAATACATCATTAGGTGCTCCAACTTGGCATTAAAAATCTCGTGCCCCTCTGAACTTATAAAACGTCCCCGCAGCTACCTAAAGTTTGTAAAAGTGTGCTTCTAGTTGTACATAAATCACACAATCTATGGAGAGTGAATGTCACTTGCTGCCATGTGTTATATTCGGAAAAGTCAAACCAATAACATAGCTACAAGTGGCAAAGATTACAAAATTTGAAAAGAAACCTTCAAAAAATCTCTTTGAGTCCCTAAAATTTATATCATATAAAAAATGCCACCTTCTACAAATGGATTAATTTCTTTTTAACCAAAATTACAGTATTAAAACAAAAAATTGCACAATCAAATGTCAGCCTTACACAATTAAAACCAAAAATTGCAGCTGTCTTTGATTTGAAAACATCCTTAATCTTCTTGTTGTTCATGAATTTGTTAGGGAAATTGAAGGAACTTTGAGGTAGCTCCAATGGCAGTCCAAATTGGGAATTAACAAATGAATATCAATTAGCAAATAAGAAAAGAAATGGAATCAAACTAATTACAAAATTTAAAGATTTTTAGCGTTTGTGAATTTTGTGAAATTGGGAATTTTGTTCTTCTTGGATAAAATTCCTTGCGGATCGAGTATCTTCAGTAGGGGAAAGTAGTCTGCGAAATTCGGCTTTCCTGATACTTCCATTATCCTAACAGATCTGCACTTTTTGCTGACAAATAGTTTGGCCTGATTCTAGTGGCCTTCGTGTTCTGGTTCATCACCGATTTGACGGCTATGACGGGATGGATTTTGGAAGGGTAGAAGAGGAAGAAAATGAGCCGATTTTTGAAGATGATTAAGAGTACTGATGTTGAGAAACAAAATAAGATTAAGGTTTTATAAATGGAGAAGAAAAGATTGGGAAGCAGGTAGATGCAGGTAACGTGTAAGGATTTTGGTTTAGATTGAAAGATGAAGAAGATGTAACAGAGGAGAGGAGAGGAAGGATGAGTTATTTTATATTTTTAATTCTTTTTAATTAATCAAGTCATGAATCACATTCCCAAAAAAATGAAAGCATGCCACGCAGATGTTTCGTAGATGCACTTTTACAAACTTTAGGTAGTTATTGGGACGTTTTATAAATTCAGGGGTAAGGGATTTTTAGTGACAAATTGGAGTAGCTAATGATGTATTAGGTTTAAAAGAAAAAACACCTAGTTTAAATAAAGGGAAAAACTATATTTCGAGTTTAGATTTGCCACACAATTTATCTTCACCATTGCTTTTCTTCTAATCTATTGGTTGAAATTATAATTAAGAGACCATCATTAGACAGTGTAAATCATTAGGGTTACAGAGTGTAACATAGCATTTATGTTAAATAAATAGATTTTCTAATCATCATATACCCATACCTTATGGACGGGTAGTTTGATGATTAATCCATCTTCCGTTCTAATAATGTAATGTTATCTATCTTAAAAATAAATGTAGAAAACACTTAATTAAAAATTTAAAAATGTTATTTCAAGTAAATTAAACTAAAGTTCAAATTTTATTATTTTAAACTGAATTATATTTATTTACTTATAAATATAAAAAAATATGTATGAAAAATAATAATTTGAAAGAACATTAAAATTATATTAAATGAGCTGTATATTACATGATTTCAATCTTATTCAAAAAATAAAAGAGTTGTTTTTATTGTTTTTATCAGGAAACTGTTTATTCTAGAACATATATAAAGGAACTGTAAAAAAATTTCATATAAAAAGGAATTCATAAAAAACATAAAAGGAAATGAAAATCCCCACGTACTGATCTGTCAACTTTTTTTCCATCCCACGCGCCGTATCCGCAAGTAAAGACCAACAGCCAATAAGAAGAGAGAAAAATTTAAAGAAGAGGCACGTAATGGGGATACGTCAAAAGTGAAAAACACGGAAACGGAAGTAAGGTGTAAAAACAAAGAAAAAAAAGAATAGTGTAAGTGGAAAGATAAGATGAAAGGTAGACGTCAACATCATTTGTAGGAGTAGGACAATCATCCCATTCCCTGTTGATCTAGGAGTAGGACCCACTTTAACTTACGAAAGTTTAGCCTACAATGTAACTCCGTCAAGCTCTCCAGCCTGCCACTAACCTATTTTGGGCAATACAGCCTACTTAAATTTACTCCTCATTTTACCATTTTTTTATTTATTTTACAAACGTAAAATTATTTCAATAAATTGATTTTTCAAAAAAAATGTTATCTCAAACTTAGAAATGAAAGTGGAGCAAATAGAATAATCGATCAAAGTGAATCAAAGCGGTCAATATGGCATTTATAAAATTCAAAAAATGAAATTTTAAAATGATATTTGGTCAAATTATTTTTATACACTAATAAAATTTGAATTGATTTTTTATTCTAAGGCAGTAATGTATATTAGAAAATAGAAAAAATTTCCTACTATTCCTTAAATCTCTATCTAAATCCTACTATTTCAGCCATGGTTCCGTTTCGTTTAGCAATTTTCAAACACTAAATTTTACTCAAACACCTACATCCGAAGAGATATCACACAAATCCCTTGAACGAAAAAATCCATCATTTCTTTAGTTTCAAAATATTAAAAATTCATTATTCATATATACAAAAAAATTTTATTAATTCGAATTTGTATCTTAAAACAAATTTATTTATCAAAAAGTTTAGTTATACACTAATCTATAAATAATTTATTCGTTTTACTTTCTTATCTTTAAAACAATATCAATATTTATATATTTTGAAAACACTCATGTCATCATATATGGCATGTATAAAAGTCATATTAAGCATATGAGATGTGTGCTTAATCCTTTATATGAGAGAGGTGTCAATCACACGCTTTAATAATGTTTTTTAAAACGTTTACGAGAATTCTCAACGGTGCATACATGTTTTTCGGTTTGATTAATTAAGTGAATCGAAATAAAATATATTGAAAATCATATAAGTTATAATATAAAATTGGGCTCAATCAAAATCAAAGAAGTAAAAGTAATTGAATCAAAACAAATTATACAAGTTGGTTGTTTTCGTTATTTCAAATTTTAAACTTTGATTTTCTTTTACAAAAATAAAATATTTATTACTCAAAAAATTTTGATGTGTTTGAAAATTAATAGTACAAAACACTTAAAATTTAAAAATTTTGAAAGAAATAAAATAACGTTAAAATAAGCAATTAAATATCACATTAATTGATAAATCTCAAATTAATCGCTGGAGTAATTATACATTAAAACCACAAAAAAATTGTGAATATCACTACAAATATGTATTCTATAAAATATACTGTATATATTTATTTTTGAATTAAAATATTAAGCTATTTAAAATTAATTATAGAAAGATTCTTTTGAATATGTAATACCAATTTTCATAATTAATACAAATTCATCAGTAAAATCGATAAAACTTATATTAGAGATATAATTTAAACATATTATTTAATAGCTGCAAGTTATGGAGGTTTTTCTGATATAAATTTTTAAAAAAAATTATCATCATTTTTTTACTCATAACATATATTAGCATTTCTAAAATTCAATTCAAAATGGTAAACATAAGTTTTTATCGATTTTATAATTATCGATTTTATTGTATCTCTAATATAAGTTTTATCATCAATCATATATGTCATTTTTTAAAAGTTTACCTGTTGGTTTAATTAAATAATTTTTGTACAACTGTGCTTACATTGATATAAAGAAAATCTCAAACTCAACCAGTCTGTATGCGGATTCAAACATGTGATATTTAGAAGGTTGAATGCATGAGAATTCCTGAACTCGTTCTTGAATGCCCATTTACTCCCCTAAACTTTCAATATATTTATATAATTTCTTAATTTACAAAAAAAGGCAGCAGTTTGCATTCTAAATGTCGCGTGTCAGTTTTCTATTTTTTAAACTTTCAAAGATTCATTTTTCAACCAGAAACTGACATGCGATATTAAAAAAGTCAACCGAAATACTTTTGTTAAGTTCAAAGATTATTTGAATATTTAGGAATTCAAAGTAAATAAGTGTTTAAAGGTAAATTGAGGAGTTACCAGGTGCATTAAACCTGTAGCATTAGAGCAAGACATTAGGGAAAAAGATTATCATGAACTTTACTTTTATTTACAACTTATTGTTATGGAAAAAGAAGAGCATCACTCACGGCCTTAATGTTACACGTTTTCGTGATTGTTCCATATTATAAACAAGCCGAGCCAATTCCGAACACTGATTGTTCAAGTTTTGTTTGTTAAATTTTTAACGAAATCAAATCAAGCTCGAGTTTTAGTCAAACCAAGTCAAAGTTGTACTCGTGGTTGGTTCAATCAGCCCAAGTTCGAGCATAACTTAAATCGAGCTTAGTCAGCTTTGTTCGATCAAGCTTAGCCGAACATACTAATCACATTTTGTATAAGGTCAAACCAAGTTTCAAATTTAAAATTATGTTTTGACTACATGAATGAAATTCAAATTATTATGTATCCAAAATTAATATAATCTCTTAAAATACTCAAATTTTACTTTATATATACACACATGCATACTTATTTTTCATAATATACTTATAATTTACATGATAATTATAATATTCGTATTTTTGGACATGTTCACGAGACTTTTTTGAGCTTATTCATGAATAGTTGGCAAGTATTTTAGCGAGCCGTTGATCGAGCATTTTCGTGAACTTTTGAGCCGAGTAACCCACCGATCGAGCTCTGTTAATTTATCACATTGAACGTAAATTTTTTTGTTCACTATCAAACTCGTTTATTATTAAGCTAAGCTCGAACTAGCTTTAACCGAGTCAAACATCGAACTATAGCTTTGTTCATTTGCAACCCTAATCCCATCTATATCACCTTCAATATTTTTCTATTTTATTTTCTTTTTAATACAAGTAAATTTCATTTTTTTGAAAAATCATATTTAAAGTTCTCTCTCGATGATTGTTACAACAAATGCTGTTTTTGTGATTAAATCGGAGCCAGTAATTTCGTATTTTTGTTTTGGTACCTTGTAAATCTAAGCTTTCGTTAACACATATCCATGATCAAAGATAAACAAACAATTAATTGTGAAAACATTTCTCCTCGGTTAACCAATGTAGTGTAAATCTGGAAATTAGTAAGTAGTTGTTTACAGGGAGGATTTCAATATCTCAATGTTTTTAGAAAACTAAGAAATAAAACTATTTGGGAAGCTAAATTTTTTTATAGTATTATTGTCCCTTTACTTATATGCATGCCCGCATAGGCCAAAAGTGCAACAACGTAGGGTCCTAGAATCCATGATTAAAAGAGTTCAACTACTTTAATGATGTCTATATGTATATATGAATTTATTGAGTTAAATTAATGATTTAAAATAAAAATAAAAATACTTTTATTATATTTATTATAAAATATTTCAAATATATAAAAAATAATCGATTGTCTTATTTCTTATATCATCCATGACCTTCAAAATATCAGGACTGATCCTACTTTTAATTAACCTTTGATCGATAGAATAGAGCATATATAATTGAAAAATATAAATATAATATTTGGTATCTTATAGATATAACTCAGTATTTGAAATAAATTTAACTCACCAAGCCCAAGCTCAATCTCACCAAAGTTTGAATAGGTTAATTTCGTTTATACTCTAATATAAATTGATAATCGGAAAAACAGTGTTTTGAAAATCGGGCTAGGTAGTTGTTTAGGCAAGGTTAGATGAATTTAGATGAGATTGGAAGAGTCAAATCAAGAGAATTTTCAATTAAAATTTTTCTCCCTTTTAAAAATCAACCTAAACAACCAATTAGACAACATTAAGAGTAAGTTCAATGATTCTTCATGCCGGAGAATAATGAGGAATGAATACAGAGAATGATTAAGTTCAACCAATTTTCATATAATAAATCCCTAAATCGGATTCCACGAATATGAGTAATGATCTAATCCCCCATTTTGAAAAATTAATAAGATAATATTAATTTTTTGGAATTGAATAAAACAATATTACTTTAACCTAATACATCAAGACCCCCCTGAAGTTGACTTAGAAAACCCGATGCCACCCTCAATTTTCAAAAGGTTCAGTTACCCCCTCAACTTAGCAAAAAGGACCAGTTATCCTCCTTAACTTGGTAATGCACCAGTTAGCCCCTCGATGCTACGTGTCAAAATCTGGTTGGTTTGACTTTTCAAGGAAGTCATTTTTTTTTATTTTTCTCTCTTTAACCAGAAGTTGACACGTGGCATTGAAGGGGTAAATCGGAGTATTTTTGTCAAGTTAAGGGGGTAACTAGTCCTTTTTGCCAAGTTGAGGGGGGTAACTGGTCCTTTTGAAAGTTGAGGGTGGTATCGGATTTTCTGAACCAACTTCAGAGGGGTTTTGATGCATTTGACTTATTACTTTTTTTATTGTTTATAGTTTTGTTTTGTTATTTTTTTGTTTAATAAAATGTCATTATTTTAAGTGAATTTGATTTGAAAAATGAGAAATAAAAAAATAATTGAAAAAAATAATGTAAATATTATAAAATGAGATTTGAAGAATCTAAGTGAAAAAAATAATTGAAGTTGATGTTATGCGATATTCTTGAAACCGGCGGAAAAGTAAAGGAGTGGAAGATGCAGGAAAAGAGAATAATTTTGTTGAGATTAGAAGGGGCCCACCCAAGCATGAGCTGGAAATCGATAATTTTCTTCATCTATTAAATATTATCGTTTTAAGAAATTTTATTATCTTTTTTTTATTATCATTTTATATTTTTAATGTACTTTTTCTCTAAGTTTTTCATTCTTACCCTTATTAATTTATTCAACTTTCAAGGTAACCATAATTTAATCTCCAATAACAAGATGAAAAGATTATAGGAATCAATATTTAAACATATCAATGAAATTTTAAAAATTAAATATAATATTTATGAAAGAGTTAATTAGTAAATCACTTTCTTCTATTAATATTAATTATTATATTATGGAGGAACTTGTAATTATACACGGACACGGTTCTGCGGGACCCACTCCCTTACATATGCCACCTTGACGCCTGAAGGTGATAGGTATCACGTGGAGCCCTCGTGTTGTTCGCATGTCAGTTTTCATTTTTAAATAACTCTACTTTTTACACCCTCACGTAACAATATTTTACAATTATTTTCTTTAAAATAGTATTGTAATTGTTGACTGTCTTTGATTTCTATTTTTCTTAAATTAGCGTACGTGTCAGGATTTGAATTTATGATTTTCTCATTTTGTGTATATACTTCTTGAATTATGTTAAGTTGATATTTTTAATTTTTATTAAATTGTAAACATGAAATTTTCAATAAATTTGCCAAACGAGGGTCCGCCCTTTTGTCTTTGCAATTTCTAGAAGATTACGAAAATCATATATCAAATATTTTAAAGTGAAATGCATCGTTACCCCCTTAACATGATAATAAAAGTTGGATGTTACCTTAATTTTTAAAAAGATTAGATACCCCCTCAACTTGATATAAGTAAATTGCATAACCTTCTCAAAGTCACATGTCAAAATCTGGTAGGTTTGACTTTTCAAACATGCTAATTTTTAATTTTCTTTCTCTAATCAGAAGTTGACATGTGCATTAAAAAGGTAAACATGTGCATTTTTACCAAATTCAATTGGTTGATTGAAACTTTTAAAAATTTAGGGTAGCATCCGATTTTTATTGCCAATTTATGGGGTTGATGTATTTGGCCATATATTAATGGTATACTTTATGTATTATTCCAAAAAAATTATTATAGATTTTTTGTTTCATTTAACTTACAATGATATTCTTCTTCAAACTTAGAAACCGATAACATATTTTGAAAACCATTACTCTGACAACTAAGGTATAGTATTATCAACTCACACAAAAAAATTAATACTTGCGAAAACTTTAACCTAATTTTAATTTGTATGATAGAGCCTAATTTTTGAATTAAAAAAGTTAAAAATGCAATTATTAAAGATGATATTGTTTCAGGCATGAAAATGTAAAATATTTTAGGCTCTGTCATGTTATGCAACAATCATAGGACAAATCAAAATCACCATGTGGTATCCGTCGGGTGAAGTCCTCTACCTTCAACGTCCTCGGAACCTGAAAAACAAGTCTCCGGTCAGAAGTGATTCCGGCGAAGACCCTCCGATGCTAAAGTTAGCGATTTGGGAGAGATGATGAGTGCGTAGTATCAGAGTAACAGTTATCTCATAAGCGGGAGATTGTCTTGCTATTTATAGGGATTTATGTAATGATGACCTGTGGGGTCCGCTTACAAGCTGTGCGCAGGTGGTAAGCCGCTTGAGGGTCTTTTCAGCCGTCTGAGCATTAAATGGTTAATCCTTGCCAGTCAGGTTTGTATTTAATGTGACAGAGGAGAGAGAAGGAGTGCGCCAGATCCGCATGGGTTTTGTCGACATTGATTCAGCTGAAATGCGAAGGGTATTGCTGAAAGGACTTCGGCCAAACCCTTTCAGCGCGAGTAATGTCAAGGACTGTCAAAGGTTGTTCGCTGTGGGTAATATGATTCGGCATCTCTGCCATGCTAAATATGTTTCAGCGCGTGTTTACGTTGAGGTAAGGTTTGGCTAAGGAGCCATATTTCTGGGCCAAGATATGCTTAGTTGGGCTCTTAATGGGCTTGATATCAAGAGCCCCCCCCCCCCCAACGAGTTTAAATGAAGGCTCTTTAGAGCCGTAAAAAGATCTGCGCGTGTGCCCTAAGCACATGTGGCATCGTTTCTCTGAAAGCTCCGATTGTTGATCTGACATGACCTTTCGTATCTGCCATTTTGGACTACAATAATGATCGCTCTTCATTTAATGAGTGTACCTCTTCGTTTTCCGTGCTATTTTTTGTATATATAGGAGTGTGCGCTCTTCATTGTTCTTTCGTTTGTTTTACTCTCTGAAATTCCAATTTGCACGTCGTTTTCCAATTTTTTCGCCTTCTTTCGACGAGTTCTTGCCAAACTTCTTTTTCTTATGCTAAGTGAGTTGTTTTTCTTTTCCTCTTTTCAAACAAAGTAAAATGCCCACAAGTTCTTCTGATTCTTGTGGTTTGGTCTACCATGCCGGTTGCCGGCAACCAGTGGAGGAGCGTGATCCCCGACCTTTTACTGCGGTGTTGTCCTTGAGGGGCCCCGAGACCGCCGCTGCGGTGGAGGTGGTGGGGGGTGGCTCAGGCTCTACCTCGCACCGCTAAGTCATGGCGGGGGAGTCTTCTTCTCCTTTCCCCGCCGAAGGTGCGGAATGCCAAACGCCCACCACTATCAAGAAGAAAGAGGCTAGTGAAATTTTTCAATTATTGGTTGGGCCATCAGGCGACATTATGGGGAAGGCACCGAAGAAGGGGGAGGTTATGTGGAATCCCCCTAGGAAGGATTTAGTGCATGTGCTTTGTTAGCAAATGCGCTGGGGATTCCGCGTCCCTCTAGATTCAGGTGTGGTGGATGTGCTGTGAGAATTTGGCTTATGCCCTGGCCAGTTACATCCTAACGCCTGGATCGTTTTGGCTGTCTTGGCATGAATGTGCTACGAAATGGGCTTCGTCCTCTCGGGGTATGTGTTCCGTCTCTTCTTCAGGCCTCGCACGAAGCACGCAGGAGCCTTCGTATTTTGGGGGAGCACAAGGGAGACCACACCGAAATCGGTGGGATTTCAAAGATAAGTGGTTTTTGATTTTCCCGTCCCCTGACCATGTAGAGAGGGGTGCGCCGAATCCCTTGAGGGAAGGGAAGTTCCCTTTTCATACCCCCTAGAACTGTAATCCTGAGGACCCCCACACTTGACACCGAGCCCTGGATTTAAGCCCTTCGCAGCGCTGAGAGCTAGAAATTGTGCGTCAAATTCGACCAGGCATCCATTGGTGTATGCCAAAGTTTTTACTGGGATAACCCAATGGCCTTTTTTGCTGGATGGATCAAGGGGCCATCATTTATACTTATTTGACTACTGAGGATGGTGAGACTTCGAAAAACTGATCATTGCTTTTCTCTTTATTTATAGGAATGTCTCGTACTAAGTGGAAATCCAAAACTGTTCCTGTAGTGGCAGCGGCAAGGATTCAAGCACCGGAGGGTGCCTCCCCAGGAGTGGGGAGCGGGGCGGAGGTGGGAACTATGGGTGCCGCATCTTCAACGACGGTGGAGGTGACACCGAAGGTAGAGGTTGTTGCCGATGGCTAGGCCCAGCAACTTCTTCAGCAGGGGATTTCAGATTCTCTTGCTGTACAAGAGGTGGTCGACAAGGCCGATGAGGATATTGTTATCGTAGAGACCACTCTGCCAACAGGCTTGATCTCTGTAACTAGCCCCAATGGGATTCCTCCCAGGGGGAGAATACCTGTCGCACCTTCTAAGGGTGTGGAGATTAGGGAAAGGGGGCAGAAGCGCCCCCGTGGTGATGGTGAAGTTGGGGGTAAGTCCTCTAAGAGGAAAGCTCCGTTAACTGAGGATGAGTAGGTCCAATGGGCCAAATATGATCCACCAATGGTATGCTTGATGACTGTAAAGTTCTCCCCTTTTTTGTTTGTTTGTTCTTATTGTTGTTGAGATTTGTCCAGTTCCTTTGTAGTTGTGGCGAAAGATGCATGGGAGGGACGTTCCTCTACTGAAGGCGGAGGTTGTTGGTGAGCTAGGCCGCTATACTGTGCTTCCTAGTGAGGATGCGTGATTCAGCGTAATGGGTCCTGCTGAATTAGGGGCCTATGCTGAGCAGCAATCATTACTTGTAAGTACCTTTCTACTGGGGGTTTAGTGTTGGTTGTTTTGTTTTGTAATTGTGAACTGATTGTGTTGCTACTATCTAAATTGTTGTCCCTTTTGAAGCTTTTTTCTGCTGCTCATTGAATGGTAAAGGCATTGATGGACGTGCAGCGTTAGGTGGAGACTGCTTACGCTAGCTCTCAAGGTAGTGCGAAGCGGTTGAAGGAGATGGAAGGGACCACCAGGAAGATGGGGGAGATGGGCAAGAAGCAAGCTGCAGACCTGACCCAAGCCCACTTGGACTTGGAGTATTCCGAGAAGAAGCGGGAGGAGCTGATAGGCACCTTGCGAGGGTTGGAGGAGAAGCACGAGTTGGTGTTGGCCAAAATCACATCCGCTGCTGAAACCGAGGAAAAAAGGCTTAAGGCGTTGGTAGAGGAATTGAGGGCTGAGGCGGCGAAGGAGAAGGAGGATAAAGCCGAGGTGGTGAAGGATTTGGAGAATGCAGAGAAGGGTCTAGGGTATTGGAGGACTATCGTTGAGGGGAAAACCGAGGCGCTGCTGGACCTTCAGCACAAGTATGATCTCCATAAGGCCAAGTGCAAGCTGAAGGTGAAGCAAATCCTCGAGGATTAGCGAGAGGATCATCTCAGCTATCGTACTAGTTTCCTTCGTGCGGTGCACAATAAGTTTCCCGGGGTGAATATTGATGATCTTGCTCAGCTAGCCCTGCCTGATGAACCCCTATGCTGCTGGGAGGAATATGAGCGCATCTTTGGGCCCCCCCACACCAGAGCCTTCCTATTCCAACATCTCCTTCGTGGTGACAGATGAAGAGGAGATCCAGTCTTGATGTGCTAAGATCTCCACCCTTTGATGATGAGGAGCCTCCATTCGACTATGCTGATAACTTGCTAGATGTTGATCCTTTGGAGCCTAACCAATTAGGGTTGGATGGAGAAGAAGATTCTGCGGTTTACACATGCCTCCTTTCTTCTGTGTTAGCGCAGCCTGCCACCTCTTCTTTTTGCTTTGTAATTTTTTTAATGTTAAATTTGAACCTTGGAAGTTGTTAGGATCGGCCTAATAGGCCTGTAAATGTTCTTTTATTAATGGAACTGTTTTTGCTGATATTGGTTTTGCTTGCTACTCTGTTTTTGCTAAATGTGTGCTGAGATAATTGAGCCGTGTCATTATTTGCCTATGGCCGTTCGACGTCGAAGTGTCTAACCCATTAGTCTACAAATCTTGTTTTAATTATAGTACTTGTGGAGCATTTTAACTGTAACTTGCTTTCGTGTCAAGGCGCCTTAGCGCCGAGGGGATCTAGGGCTTTGACCCTGTGGACTATTTAACTTGCTTTAATTTCAAAGTGTGATAGCGTCGAGGGGATCTAAGGATCGGACCTTGCTGGCTATTTTACTTGCTTTAATTTCAAAGCGTGATAGCACTGAGGGGATCTCAGGATCGGAGCTTGCGGGTTATTTTGCTTGCTTTAATTTCGAAGCATGATAGCACCGAGGGGATCTCGGGATCGGACTCTACGGGCTGTTTTACTTGCTTTAATTTCAAAGCGTGATAGCCCTGAGGGGATCTAAAGATCGAACCCTACTGGCTATTTTACTTGCATTAATTTCAAAGCATGATAGCATCGAGGGGATCTCAGAATCGAACCCTACGCACTGTTTTACTTGCTTCAATTTCAATACGTGATAGCGCCGAGGGGATCTCAGGATCGGTCCCTGCGCGCTGTTTTACTTGCTTTAATTTCAAAGCGTGATAGCGCTGAGGGGATCTCAGGATCGGACCCTGCTAACTATTTTAACTTGTTTTAATTTCAAAGATTGATAGCACCGAGGGGATCTCAGGATCGGACTCTACAGGCTATGCTTAGTGTGATCGTCTACACAACTTTTGAAAGGAGCTTGCAAAACATTGTATTGCCATTGCCCTGAACGTTTACAAAATAACTTCTAAATCAATATATAAGATGTTAATTACTATGCTCCTGGATAGAACTTTCGTAAAGAGGTTGCATTCCATGTGCGGGGTAGAACCTTTCCTCGAATAGTGGATAATTTGTAGGCGCTGTCACCTATTCATCTTGCCACTTTGAACGGGCCTTCCCATTTGATACCGAGCTTCTCTCGTCTATCTCTTACTTGTGAGTCCTTTGTGTTACGAAGGACTAACTCGCCCTCCTGGAACGTGAAAGGTTTTTTCTTCTTGTTGCGTATGAGGGCGATGCGTTGTTTGTATTCCGTCATGCGGATGAGAGCTTGCTCATGCTTTTCCTCCTGCAAATCCAAGTTGTACATCAGCAAATCATCATTTGAGGCCCCTTCAATGTAATTTACTACCCTTGCGCTGGGTGCGTCAATGTCAACAAGGACCATTGCTTTTGTTCCGTATGTGAGGAGGAAGGGTGTTTCGTTTGTTGCCGTCCGAGTATGGTTCTGTAAGACCAAAGGACATTGTTGAATTTTTCCAGCCATGCCGAACCGTGCTCCTGGACTCTTGTTTTGATTCCTTCCAAAATGGTTAGATTAGTTACTTCTATCATGCTGTTCGTCTGAGGATGGGAAACGCTGGAGAAGCGAAGTCGTATCTTGAGCCACTGGCAGAAACATTTGAACACATGGCAATTAAATTGTGTCCGATTGTCTGCTATGATGGTATGGGGGATACCGAAACGTGACATTATGTTCTTGCTGAAGAAAGAGGTGACCTGCTTCGACGAAATGGCTGACAAGGGCTCGGCCTCTACCCACTTGGTGAAGTGATCCACAGCAACAATAATCCAACTCTTTTACTGTTTCGCTCTTGGTAAAGGTCCCACCAGATCCACGCCCCACAGGGCGAAGGGCCATGCGGCTTGAATTATTAACCTCGGCCTAGTTGGTGCTGATGATGTTCTTGCGAAGGCTTGGTAGGCTTTGCAAGATTGGACCAGAATCTTGGCTTCTAGCTCCATTGTTGGCCAATAGAAGCCTTGTAGCTTGGCCCTTCGAACCATTACATCCTTTTTCTCATGTGCACCGTAGAGGCCTTTGTGAACGTCGCACAATATGTAATCGGCGTTGACGCGGCCTACGCATTTCAGCCAAGGATGGTTTATGGATTTTCAGTATAGCTGTTCATCGATCATCGCGTAGCGAAAGGATTTTCGTACTATTTTTTGAGCTGCATACTACTCCGCTGGTAGCTCGTTGTGTTCCAAATATTTACAAATGGGGGTGAACCATTCATCCTCCGTTTCTATTTGCAGCACTTCTATCGTTGGCACGCTGGGTGTATTGATCCGCAAAGGGACACAGGGGAGTAAGACCTCCTGTTCCTCGCTCGATGCTCCTTTTGCCAGTCTATCTGCTTCAGCGTTTAGCGCTCTAGGAATCTGCTTTATTAACATTTCGGTACCTTCACCACGTATCTCCTTAATGAGGGAGGTGATTCGGGCGAGGTACTACAGCATGACCTCATTTTTGGCTTTGTATTCTCCTCCAAACTGTTTGACCACTAGCCCAAAATCACTGAATATGTTGATGCTGTCAGGCTTGATGGCTTTGATAATCTCTAGATTGAATATCAGCGCTTCGTATTCTGCTGCCTTGTTGGAGGCCCTGAACTCCAGCCTAGCAGCCTGCCGAATCACTATCCCATTTGGATCTTGAATGAAAATCCCAATACCTGCTGCAGTACTGTTAGAGCTACCGTCTATGAACATGCGCTATACCGCCTCTGGTTGTTCTTTCTGCAGTGGAGCTTCTTACACGAAGTCTGCTAAAACTTGCGCTTTCATTGCCTCCCTTGGTTCGAAGCGGACATCGAACTCTGTAAGTTTGAGAGACCACTCAGAGAGGCTTCCTGAGGACTCGGGCAGCTGAAGTGCTTTCTTAAGTGGCAGGTCGGTTCGCACTATGATCGTGTGGGCTTGAAAGTAGTGGCGCCATTTCTGGGAAGACACCACCAGCGCGAATGCTAGCTTTTCCATTCGGCCATATATAACTTCGGCACCTTGCAGAGCGCGGCTGCCATAATAGACCGGGAACTGATCCGCCCCCTCTTCTTTGACGAGCACCATTCCTAACGCCTCCTCCGAAGTGCTGAGATAAAGGTACAGAGGCATGCCGACGACTGGGCGGCTCAGCAGGGGTGGGGAGACCAAAAAGGCTTTGATTTCGGTGAGAGCTATGGCGCAGTCTTCTCCCCATATGAACTTCTTCGTTTTCAAAGCTTTGTAGAACGGGATGCATCGACGTGCCGCGCAAGAAATGAAACGGCCCAAGGCGTTAAGTTTACCGTTGAGACGTTGGATATCTTTGATGCTTTGGGGTTCTTTGAGTTGAAGCACTGCCTTTATCTTATCAGGGTTAGCCTCTATTCCCCTTTACGAGACCAACTATCCCAAGAATTTCCCTCTCGTTAAGTTGAAGGCACATTTTTTCGGATTCAGCTTCAGCCGTACTTCTCTAAAAGGGTTAGGACTTTGGCTATATCTGCGGCGTGTTCTGCCTTGGCTTTACTCTTGATAATCATATCATCCACATACAGTTCTACTTCTTTCCCTATCATATCACCGAAGATCTCATTCATCATTGGTTCATACGAGCCCCTACATTTTTAAGATCGAAGGGCATGGAGTTGTAGCAATATATTCCTTCATGCGTAAAGAACGACTTTTTTTCCTTGTCTTCCTCTGCCATAGGTATCTAGTTATACCCCGACGCCACATCCAACATGGAGTAAATGGCGTAGCCTGCCGTGGCATCTACTAACATTTCAATGCTGGGGAGAGGATAACTGTCTTTTGGGCATGTTTTGTTGAGATCTGTGAAGTCTACGCACATG
>CATIWQ010233050.1:0-27296 GCA_949673415.1 Euphorbia schlechtendalii
TTTTAGCATCCTAGGTTACCTAAAAATGCCTTGAGAGAAATTAATCAAAGTGTGCTTTCTATGTCCTTTATACTTTATACTATGCTTAAGAGAAGGTAATATTCGAGTATGCATATAACGCTTATATGAAGATGCGATTCAGTTGACTGTCCATTAAGAACAAAGGTATGCAACTAAGCTATATAAATTGCACATTACTAATTTGTGGGAAATTTCAAACTTCTACTTGAAATCTTTTGCTACGTGGGAATGTGGTACTCACTGCAATAGTCTTTTGCCAAATGAGGTAAAAACTTGTTTACCAATTTATATACTTCTGTTGAATTTACCTTGAGGACAAGGAAAAAGTTAAGTGTGGGGGTATGACAAGTGTATAATTACATTTATTATCATATTAATTTTATACATTTAACACTATGAATTAAGTCATTTTTGTACTTCATATAAAAGATTTCACGTGGTATGTAGTTGTTTTTGATGCAAATGCAAATACTAGGTAAATCTTGGGAGTAAAATGATATAAAGTGGAATTCTATGAAAAAAGAGTGAAAAAGGTGCAAAAAGATGCGTAGAACTTAAAGATTTGGCTTAAGATCGCTGAAGTTTCAACGAGAATTCTGAAGAAAAACTCAATTCACGGTCATGACAATCATTCGCAATCACGACTTGTATACTTTAGAAATAGAAGTCTGCCAATGAAAGATTCACGGTTGTGACTTATATATCGTGGTCGCGACTTGGATGGTTTTCTGGTTTTATCTTCTTAACTACCAACCGCTAGATAAGCATGATCAAACATCATCAACTACCAATGATAAGATACCTATCAAAAGTCAACCAATCATGAAAAGGTGCTTATCCATTGTGGATTATATCAAAGCTTCTCAACCAGTCACAATGAAGAGATGCAATCATTTACCAATGGACACAACTCTCTGTTTGGATAGACGCAACCCTTTGAACTCTATAAATAGGGCTCCAAACCTCACAAATTTTGTATGCATCACAGAGTGTAGAAGAGAGGGGTGAAAGATAGTGTGTAGTGTATAGATCGAGAATAAATATCTAGTTTCGCTACGTTCTTAAGTGTTAGAGAGAAAATGTTTAAGTGATTCGAATCCTTGTTACGATCACTAGATTTCTCTATATTCTCGAGCGATTGTTGTATAATTGTACATGCAAATCACTTATCAATAAAAGATTTCATTCTTCAATATTCATTTGTTCAATATTCGCAAAGAATAGCATCCTAGCAGAGGTTGTGTACGGGCTGAGACCGAATTCAAAGCAGACGTAGGAATTGCGGGAATTGACGACTCCCATTAAAGAGTGGATACAGCTTGATCAACTTTAGCTTTCACTTGCATACCTTACAACTTTGCTTTTCTTTTTACTTATAATTTCTATTTCGAAGTTTATGATATGTTTATGTGTCATAATGTGTATTTCATGCTAAGTCTTTTATATTAATCAAGTTATATGCATTGGAGTTAATTTTAAGAGTAGTTTCGGGGTTAACAATATCGTGTATAGTCATTGGATCTATGATATAACACTGTTTAGTGAGCCAACATTTTTGTAATGGTAACTTGCTAAATGTGGCTATGTGAGAGCGACCCGTACTAAGCATAGTATTGACGTTGTCCAGGTTTATATAATTGTCTTAATTCGTTTGTGCTAGGTTTAGAAAAGTTATTTCATGTGTTGCTCTGTGATGAATCATTGAACATCTGAATATTTGGAACCGAGTTTGTTAGATTAGTTTAGTGAATTATAACATCTTTGTTGAACTTGCATGTTTTCTCTGCTATACTTGTTCATAGGGAAAATCTCTATATTTAGATTCTCTAGCCTTCCACATCTATACTTACTCATTTTTCATTCTAATCTTTCTATCTAAAACCTCCAAACTATTTTTATTTTATTTACTCTGTTTTCCCTTGTTCATCTTTGGACTTGGTTCCTTCCCTGTGGGTTCGATATCTTTTAAGACTACATTGCAACTGTATACTTACAGTTATCATCATTTTTCTATTTGATAAGAGGTACTGACAATGCCTGTGTTTTACGTGAACAAGTTTTTGGCACTATTATTGAGGATTAGCCTTTCGAAACAAGTGTATCCAAATCTTGCAAATAAGTTATTAAACTTATCAATAGAAAAGTGGTGAACATTATCCGTGCTGGTCTTTATTTTAGCCTATTCTTCACCAAACTTATGAAACTGCACAGTCTTAATTACTAGTGTGGCATTTAGACTTCTCGGCTGTTCTGAGGCACCATCTATACTACCCTTCACCTTTCCTACCACTGCATTAACAATGTTATTTGAGGTTAGAATAGAAGATATAGCCGTATTGAGCTGAGCTACAAAGTTAGTTAGTCTAGTTAGGACCAAAGCCATCTTGTCCACTAGGCTCTTCGCGCTCTCCTTAGCTAAGTCATTTCTGATAGAAAATAAGCTCCCTTGGATCTTCTAAAGCTCCTCAAAGTAAACTGATTCCGCATGGATTTTTTAGTGCCCATTAAATTCTAGGATCTTAGCTTTTTTCTTAGTTGACAAATTCATCAATTTTTGTAACAGTAGCACTTGGCTTACTACACCATCCAATTCAACATCAGTTTTGAGTGTTGTGAATTTCTTCCTTTCTAGCTCTCTAATTCAAGCTAAAATGATTGAATAATCCAAGTCCTCTTAGACTGGCTTGCTATAGGAAGGAGTTGCTTCCTTCGCTATAAAATTTGCCTTGGCAACTTCTTCACTTTCTTTTCCATGTTAAGCGTAGTTCTCAACTTCAGAAACTTCTCTAATTAGAGGGATTAGAGGGGTTATGGATGGTTGTGAAGAAAGGTTTTGTTTAGAAGAAGTGGTTTGTACAAATGGATTTGAAGGAATAGGAGTTGGTTTAGATTTTGCAAGAGAGGGAATAAGAGCTGTTTGAGTTTGTGGAGGTGGTGAAGAAGGGTTGATCTTTTCTTGGGAATCAGTTGGAGAAGAAGTATGAATGGGGGAATTTACAAGAGAATATTCCTTAGGAGAATTTACAAAGGAAGAAGGAATTTCAAGATTTATGGAGGAGATAGGTTCAAGATTTAAAAAAGAATTAGGGGAAGGAATTTATGGTACTTGTTGGTTGGTTGTTTGACCAAAGAATGGGTCAGCCTCATGTAACTCAGCCTGAGTAGGAAGTGACTTAGTTTGCTGAGTAAAATTGGGGACTTGGATGTTATCACTAGGAAGAGCAGATTCTTTCTGGTTGATGACCTTTATGTTATCATCATCCTCACTACTCATAATTTGGATAATCTTTCTAAGATGGATTGTGGCAGATATCTTCCTTTGAGCTCCCTTAGCCTTGGAGATTACTTTCTCCACTTCATTACTTGTGCCAAGATTGATTGTGTCTGTGTCCTCTTTGGCCTTCTTTGAGCACTCAAAATTTCTCTTCTTTTCACACAAACCTTCACTCAACTCCCTAGCAGACATGCCTTAAATTTTCTCTAAACCTTCTAGAGGACGAGGAGGTAGCGATGATTTATTTGTAATTGCTACTTCTTTTTCTTGTCTTAACTTTGCCTTAGCTTCCCTCTGAGTGCGAGTTTTCAAATTCATCTTCTTCTTTTCTTAATCTAGGGATTGGGAAAGAGTTGCTCCTACCCTTGGTTTTGCTGGACAGGCTCTAGACCTTTGAGTCCCTACCTTTGTTTTAGGACTTGTTGGAGAAGAGGTGATAGAGGTTTGCACAAGCTTAGTTGATATGGATACTATAGTCCACCATAAAAGCATCCTCATCTTCCTTGAGGACATTCTTAGGAAACATAGAGGGTTCAACCTTGGCTTTAAAGAGTCGAGACTTTGGTTAGATGATGTAGAATCATCACTGCGAATTTAGCTGCTTCCCTTCCTCCATATGATAAACTACAAACCTCTCAAAATAAGTGCAGCTACTGAGCGACCCAGTCTTGGGTAGCATCATCTTAATTAGTATCCCGTGGCAAGCTCTTGCCTTCTAATTCATTCCGGAAGTAGACATTTCTCCAAAGCCTTTATTTGATGGTAACTCCCAGTCCTCTAGGATAGCTATTGCTTCTTCATCCCCATTCCTCCTTAGCATAATACCCTATAATGGAATGTGCAAGATGCTAGCAACTAGCTTTATAGAGATCAAATAGGAGGTCTTCTCATCTCTATCATAAGTATGTATTCCTTATTGATTACTTACTTGCTAGCCCATCAAGAAGGATGAATTGGCTTAAAGTTTGATGCCTTATCACCCTATACATGGTCTTGTTCTTCAACAAGCCATCATGATCAACTTTGAACACAGGGTCAAACTCCTATTTTTCTCACTAGTTGACCTTGACAAAGGTGGTTCCATGGGGAAAAATGATCTTCTCAGTGGTGTCATCGATGTTGACATACAAGTTTTTCTTCGATTGGCCTTGAAGGATGAGAGTTGAATTTCTTAGGTTTTGGTGTTAAGATGCCATCGTAGAGAGATTTTGAGAAAAATAAGTTAGGGTTCTTTAAAGAAACTACTTTGAGAGTTCAAATTTGCAAGTAACTTTCTCTCTCTAGCAAGCTCTTCTTGCCACCATGTACTTAGCTTCTACAGTACTTTGTGCAACAAAAGTTTGCTTCTTGCTGTACCATGAGACAAGGCATTCTCCAAGGAAATGGGATCCTCCAATGGTGCTTTTCATGTCGAGCTTTTCTCTTCCATAATGTGCATCTATGTATCCTCTAGAAGTTAAATCCGAGCTATTGGTATACTACATATCTGCATCAATTGAACTTTGCAAGTACCGTAGACTTCTCTTAATAGTTGTTAAGTGAGATGCTCTAGGTCAGTTTAACATGCACAATAGTATACAAAGTATTGAATATTAGGCCTACTAGCAGTTAATTAAAGGAGAGAACCAATAAAACCTCTATAAAACTTATTGTCTACAAACTTACCAGCTTCATCCTTACTCAAGATTGTGTCAATGTCTGTGGAATAGAAATTGGCTTCGAATACTCTATATCAAACTTCTTCAGGACTTCTTTAGCATATTTTGCTTGGCTAATGAAGACTCCATCTTCACTTTGCTTGATCTATAGTCCGAGGAAAAAGTTGAGCTCTCCCATCATCGACATTTCAAACTTGCTCTTCACCTACTTGCTAAACTCCTTGCAAAGTTTCTCATCAGTTTCTCTAAATATGATGTCATCCATATAGATTTGGACAAGAAACACATATTCCTTCCTTCACTTGATAAACAAAGTTATATTTTCTTTTCCTCTTTCATAGCCTTTGTTGAGTAGGAAGTTGGTTAGTCTTTCATAGTAAGTACGAGGTTCTTGCTTCATTCCATAGAGAGCTTTCTTCTGTTTAAATACATACTCAGGATTCTTCACATCTTCAAAGCCTAGGGGCTGGAGCACATAAACTTCCTCTTGAATGAAGCCATTTAGGAAAGAACTCTTGACATCCATTTGAAATAGTTTGAAATTCATATGGGATGCAAAAATTATAGAGAATACTAATTACTTTGAGAGGATCTATAGGTGCATAGGTCTCATCATAATCAATCCCTTCTTGCTGGTTGTAGCCTTGAGCAACAAGTTTGGCCTTGTTTTTTACAATAACGACATCTTCATCAAGCTTTGTCTTATAAACCCATTTGGTATCGATGATTGATTTTCCTTTGGGCTTAAGAACTAGATCCCAAACATCATTGCGCTTGAACTATTCTAATTCCTCTTGCATTGCAATCATCTAGTAGTTATCTCCTTATCCATCTTTGAATTTCTTGGGTTCAATCAATGAGATGAAAGCTTGATGGCTCATCATCCTTGTGAGCTGAACTCACGTCATCACTAAATTATAAACATAATCTACAATACTTTCGATTGGGTGATTGCGATGGGTTCTAATCTCTCTTAGGTTCCATTTGTTCAACTGAATCGCTGCAGGTTGATTCTTTAGATGAGTTAGCATTTAGGACAATGGCTCTGCCCTCTTTCTCCTTGCCCTTACTCCTATTGGAGTCATTAGTATATCTCCTCAAAGACATCTCCTGAGTCTGCAAGGTGCATATCAGTTCATCGTAGTTAGGTTTTTAAGTCATGAGCTTCCTCGATAGCGCTCTTCTTTGCATCCCACTCAAGAGTGAGATATTTAAGGATCTTCTTCACCATCTCTTCTTTGGTGAATTCCTTGCCTACCCTCTTCAGTTCATTGATAATGTTAATGAACCTGGTATTCATGGATTGAATACCCTCGCTCGCACCCATTTGGAACAGCTCATACTTGCGGAGCATGAGATTGATCTTTGACTCCTTTACTTTATTTGTCCCCTCATATTCAACTTCTAGTTTCCTCCAGATCTCTTGCACCAGCTCACAGCCATATACCGTATTAAACTTTATAAGATCTAACGCATAATGTAAGTAATTAATAGCTGACGCATTCTCTTTGAGAAGCCTCAAGTCAACATCATCATACTTCTCCAAGTCAACTAGAAAATGTTCCCCATCCTTCACTGTAGTAGGAATTCTAGGTCCTAATTCTATTGCTAGCCATGCCTGCATGCTTTAGGATTGAATGAAGTTTTATATGCGATTTTTCCAAAATGTGTAACGCTGGTCATCAAATAGTGGAGGACTAGTCATAGACATTCCTTCTTTAAGGAGTGTATTCTACCTTTAGTCGAAACTGTAATTATTAAAAGTTATTCGGATCTTTATCTCTTAAATAGTTAATCTAGAAGTTGACCACTAGCTCTAATACCACTTTTTGGTCCGCTTTAGCTTTAATAATCATGTAGAGGGGGGTGAATGCGATTATAATTGGTACTTTAAATTTTTCAAAATTAATTCCAAGTTGTTTTTAGATGCGTACTGAGTGGAAAATGCTGAGTGCACTTTGGTATAAAAATTGTACACTACTCAACTTCGCTAACTTAGTTTACCTTCAATCTTTGTTAAGTAAACTACTCAGCTTGGATTGGTTTACAGGGAGATATAATAAAATAGAGAGATGATAAATTGAGAAAAACACTATAAAGGCAATATAACAGATTAAGGAAAGACTACACCTCATATTTATCTTAGCTCGACCTCTAGCATACCTCTAGTACTCGGACCTTTTCGAGCTTTAATCCACTACTGATTCCTTCCTTAATAGGCAAAGAAGCCTTTACATTGGGTAGACACTTACAGAAAGTACCCTCCTTTCTAGCTACCTCTCAATTACTCAATCTAGATACCCTTTTGTGAGCACGGGATTTTTACTCCCGACTCGCAAGTTCAATGATGAAGCGTAATTTTTCCCTTGTTAGCTTTTCACATTTTGCAGGGTCCCAAAATTGTCCAGAAATCATCTGCCACTTTTCTTTGGGCCTCTTTTCCCTTAAAAAGCCCATGTAAAGAAGAAAAGCCCGCATGTATACGATATCGTTAACGATATTGATGATATCGTTAATGATATCGTGATATCGTTAACGATATTGCTGCTATCGTTAATGATATCACAAATACTGTTAACGATATTAAATTGACAGCAGAACCAGAATTGCACTTTGTTGATTTTTTCAGCCAAAAATTCAAAATTTTACATCTTTCTCGGATTTCATCATTGAAAAACGACAGCCACATCCCACTAAGGACATTGGATCCCCAACATTTGCATAGGGATGAGGATTTTGGTTGAAAAATTGGAAAAAGTGAAGGATTGTCTTTTTGGATTGAAGGGAGCCCATAAGGGGATGAATTCAGTTAGCAAGGAGGGGAGCAGCAAAGGATGGCAGTAGCAGCAAGAGGAACTCAGTACTCAGCAAGAGGAACTCAGCAAGAAGGAGCTCTCACCAAACAAAAACTGAAAAGTGTTTTCAAGCCTAAATCTAAGGGAAGAAGGACTCCTACCTCCTCTCTTCCTCTCCTTACAAGCCATATCCCGGAAGCCTGGCCTTCCGACCAAGAGCAGATCTCTACTCTCCATTTTTGCCAAAAATTATAAAACCGAGCCAAAGAAATGAGGAGGAATTTCTGGGTACTTTCGTAGACCAAGCAAGGTGTATTCATGGCTACGGGGTAAGCCTCTGAGTTCCTAGAGTTTGTGCTTATGTTTATATGCTTTTCTTTTTGAAGTTTCATTTTCTTTTCGGTTGTTTTCGGCTATTCCTCGTTTCTGCGTACCATTGTGTCTTCTTCAATTTTCAGTATGATTTCGAATCTTTTTGGGTATTTTCTTTACATAGACATATTCTACACATCCTAAGCTTTCCGTAATGATAAAGATCATCAAAATCGGTTTAGTATAGAAAATGTTATGATCATTTAAAGTTTTGGATCTTGTTTTTGCTATTTTTTATGTTTTCATGTAGGTCTGGAAACTCGATATCGTTAACGATATCACCTAATGTCATTAACGACATCGCAATGCAATTAATGATATTGCTTAATGCCGTTAACAATACTGGCCCTGGTAGAATACAGTTTCGCCTTGTTTTGCTCCGTTTGAACAGTTTAAGCCTTGAATGACCCCTAAGACCATCCTGAGTTTGGAAATACATCATTGGGAGTAACAAGCCTCTGATTTGTAATTATTTAGAATTTATAAATTATTTATTAATGTATTAATATGTTAATTAAGGTTCAGAGTAGCAACGGAAGCGCTTTGGGCCATTCATATCTATATCGCCCTTCACAGGGAAGTCGATAACGATATGAATGACATCGTTACCGTTGTTAACCCAAACGATCACTATATTATGCATGTTTGGCCTAGATTTATCTTTCTAAATATTGTTTTAGGTCACCCCCATGAAGGAAATAAAACGTGTTCCCGGATAACAGTCCTCACCACTTTGCCATGTGGTCATTTTGACTAATAAAATTGACCAACATACATGCAAATAAAAATAAACCATTTTTCATTTTAACAACTTTAAACCATTGATGTTTTGATTAGGCCACACGGGCCTCGCTAAAATCAAATCGAACATATGTGCTATACCTTGTGCTAACCTTTATGGATGCAAGCTAGATGTATGCCTAGGGATTTATCTTCCTTCGGGTATTGTAAATATTTTTACCGGAATTGTAATTAATAGATTAGGTTAGTGGTTGCATCCCGCGAGTTTTGTAATTTATTAATTTATTTTTCCACATTTACTTAATGCTTGATGTATGGATTTACTACTTTCCGCATGCACATTAAATCATGCATTTCAAACTCAAAACGACTTAAGTGTGAATATGCACAATTAAGAGAACACGGTTTTCTGTAGGGGTAATATAATGTGATTAAATAAGAAATAAGCAACTTATCCCGAACCTGAATCTCTATGTCTTGGTGGGCTACCCCCCGGACGTTAAGCCTCACAAGACTCTAATTCCTGGAAAGAGCTAATCCAGGTGGCGACTCCACACTAAGAGATAGTGGATTTGGGTTCAAACCGATCTGAATAAACATTTTTGCCCTCTCTTCAAAACCTTTTTCCTGGGTCCTCGACCCGACGTCTCTTTTTCAAACACCCCGGTGGACCGCGCCTCTCATCCTGCGCGCTCTCGGCCCATTGTACCTTGTCATCCGCTCATAGTGGCAACTCTGCTGGGGATTTTTCTAAAAACTTGTTTTTCGAAAGTTTTAGATTTTGGATAAGTGCCAAAAATTATTGATCACATTATTCCATTTTTCTCTTAATTATGACATATTCATAATTTCACATTGCAATAGATGGGAATAGCCCATAAGTCTAAGGTACCCCTATTTACGTGAAGCTTGCGAAAGTATACTTCATGACCTCCAGGTGATCGAATTAACTTAGTGAGTGTAACACTTGTTGCCATATCGCATGTACCTCCCTCGTTAGAGGTTTAGAGTGTATTTTAGTGCAACAAGAACTTTTTACATCAGCAACCCATTTGCAACCCTCATGTAAATAACCCATAGGCATCTTCCCCAGGGTGTTACCCAACACGCGATCATGCATTATATTTTCCGGCAGGTGCACTCCTTAGTATCTTCATGGTACTAAGATGAACCAAACTTAGGATAGAAATTAGCCATAAACCCTCATACGCAGGAGACATAAGGTTGGAAGTGATATGTTGTGTGCTATGTGCTATGTGTTCATCACATCACCATGTTTATTTTTTGAAAAGCATCATGCTAACCCATGATTTGTTGTGCAGACATGAATTATACAAACACATGTCATTAGCCTAGCACCATATACCTAGAGTTAGGGAGACGTGACATGACAACGTCACCAATTAGGGCCACCCACGATCGTGCCTTCACACTCAAACCTCTTGAAATAACGAATTCCCAAGCCGTAGGGTATAACACATTATTTTACTTAAATTCGGACTCACCAAAAACAACCCCTGGCAGTTAACTCTCAAAGCCAAAAATGTGTTATCACTTGGATAATACACGACCATTATTCATTTTCAATTTTTTTTTTCAATTTGGTTGGCAAACTCACCACCATTTCTCACTAAAATGACATCCATTTACTTATTACCACCTGGCAATACAGTACACATTGTTAGTTTGTTTCAATTGGATTGGCAAACTTACCCCATTTCTCACCAAAAAACGACATTCCTTTTACTTATTGCCACCTAGGCAATATAGTAAACATTGTTTATGACTAGTTTGCTTCAACTGGATTGGCAAACGTACCACTTGTTAATAACATAACCCCTATGTCATTTTCGATTCGTCTGCTTCAACTGGATTGGCAAACTCACCACCATTTCTCACCAAAATGACATCCATTTACTTATTGCCACCTGGGCAATACAGTACACATTGTTATTTTGTTTCAACTAGATTGGCAAACTTACCCCATTTCTCACCAAAATGACATTCCTTTTACTTATTGCCACCTGGGCAATACAGTAAACATTGTTTATGACTAGTTTGCTTCAAGTTGATTGGCAAACATACCACTTGTTAATACACAACCTCTTTGTCATTTTTAGTTCGTTTGCTTTAATTGGATTGGCAAACTTACCACTTCTCTTACCAAAAAGGCATTCCTTTTACTTATTGCCACATGGGCAATATGGTAAACCTTAGTTATAGTTAGTTTATTTCAACTGGATTGGTAAACATACCCTTGCATCCCTAGGATGCGACCCCAAAGATGACTTTGAAATGCTTATTACTACTCGAGTAATAGGCAAACCCCCTGGTTTGTTTCAAAAGGATTGGCAAACCCCTTTTACTTTTAGCAATAACTTTTTACTCATCATAGCATACTGACCCTTGTGAATGCAGCCATAACATTAAACATCCCATGCATTTCTTGCATCATGAGTCATGTCACGAATCTTACATGCACATCTGACCCTCTACTTGTGTATCTTAGTTAGTAAGAGGCGTGCTCACCGCCTGGTCCGTGTTTCTCCAATTACGGCTAATCTGGAGGGGGTTCCATACACTGACTCAAGTGAGGACTCGGGTTCAGACTCAGATTCAGTTCCATGGATTATTATGGCCAATCCACAAGAAGAAGGCGCAAGGGAAGATCACCTTGTTCTTATGAGACAAAATTCTCAGCAGTCGTCGGTGAGCGCCGAGATTGCAGCTACCTTAGATGCCTTTGCCAATAGCAAACAGCTAGCATCGCTCATTCACGTACATGTCAGGAGTGCCCATAACGCAATGTCCAACCCGTACCCTTTACAATGCCAATCCAACAAGGGGAACTCCCACCTCACACATGGTGCCCCTGACTACCTTTTATCAGTTCGGGGCTGGACGAAGTTAGCTGAACCAGGCTCCAATTGGGCAGCCAGGATATAACTTCTCCAATCCTTCCCAATACTTCTAGGGGTAGCCTATCCAGCTGATATTCGCACTAGGGACTTTCTGTCAAGGAATGACCCAACAGCCTATTCCTAATTGAAGTACATCAATGGCCACATAGTTCCAAGCACCTCAACTACCCCACTTTGTGGCATATTCCCAAGGGTAATATTTTTTTATCCAAGCACAACGGATGTCATCCTCCAACAACTAGGAATGGTGGAGTTATGGGAAGTATGTAGGATCTGGTGACCCGCGTGCTCCCTTGATGCATTATCAAACGATGATGAGAGCATTGAGGGTCAACGATCGAATGATGGCTAAGCTCTTCGTCATCACCTTAGGCCACCCAGTCAATGAATGGTACAGCCACCTTCCTCTAAACATAGCTACCGATTGGAATAGCCTCGCTCAGGCTATGCTGGGGCATTATGGTTTCAACTCTCAAATGGAAACCATAATGCAACATTTGGAAGATATAAGGCTGGAGCAGGGTGAGAACTTCAAATCCTACTATACACATTGGATGGCCACATAGGTTAGGCTTCAGACTCGCTTAACTCTACCAGAGATGATAACCAAGCTTCTAGACGGTGCATTGCCATCATACAGGAATAAATTTGGATCAGACATCTTCTTGAGCTATCAAGAAGTGTTTGAGAAGGAAGACAGGATAGAGCACTTCGAATCCCTGAAGCACTTTGAATCGGAAGGTTGCTAGAATAACACATTCTTATGTAATAATTTAGCATTTAACTACTTTGCCCACGGAGCTTTTGAATTTTCAATTAAACATTGTTTATTTGCTTGATATTTTATCAATGACATCACGCATTCTCTTAAGCATATACATATTGTTTAGCACATGTGGCACATCATTTCATGAAATTAATTTGGGTATAAATAGATTCACCATGATAATTTCAAATGATTTGACTCTTGAGAGAAAGTGAGAGACAAATACATGTACTTAGACAACGCGTAATAGCAATTGCCTCATCATACAAGGATCTCCAAGCATGAAACGTCTACTGACTCATCCAAAGATCAAAAGGATTGGAGCCAGAATAAGGCCAAAATGTCGACTAAACAAATTGGGGCCCAAACAATCTGTGCAATGTCACAAAAAGGAGTTAGATCATTGAACAAGTCAACAACTCCATCACATGGATCACCACCATTCAAGGGACAATCAAACGAAAGAATAACAAAGATAAAAGGAGTCCAAATGTTGAACCCGTCAACAACTCTTTTGCATGTCATACTACTATTTAAGGGGCAATCATTGCACCATCGAAGGAAACACCAATGATCAAGACTCATCATCACATACACTTCAAGCCAGCAAAGCAGTGAGAGCACCAACCAATCAGTCAGAAACATTGAACGAGACCACAACTGAAGTCATGAACATGGACAGTGATTGATCTACCAAATTAACCAAGTCTTACACAATTGCTATCAAGCATAGGTGAAAGAAATAAATCGGTGAAAAGCAGTACGAACAAAAAATAAATTTGTATTTAGCCTGTCAATTAACACTCGATTAGTTGAGTAAAAATTAAGGCTTATTTTCAAAACACAAAAAGAATGGTCTGCTGAGTTGAAAACCTGAAAAGGGCGGCTTAGGCAAATCTTAGGATATCGAGAGAGCCACATTGATTAGAAAACTTGAAAAAGCTAATCAATGGCAGGAGTCAAATCATTTAAAACATTTATACCCTTGTTAAGTTCATCAATGAATTGTCATTTTTACTGAATCTTTATGCATATGCTTATTTTGATTGCTCGCATGTCAATGGTAGAATATTGTAAGTGAACATTCAAAAAATAAAAAATAAAAGAAAGAAAAAAAGCCTGCTGGATTGAAAACTTGAAAGGGCAGTCCACGCAAAAATTAAGACAATGTTCGATAGATTGAAAACCCACAAGGGCGATCTAATGAAAACTTAGAATCAAAACCAACATCAAAATCATCATCTCCTCCTCAGAACAGTACTTGCACATTATTATATACCTCCAACACTTTAGATAAATAGCTTCCAAGAGATATTCACCAACACACTTCAGAATCAACGACTCATCTTGAATTTCCTCAAACCAGATTTAAGCTTTGAACTCAAATCTGATTCGACGAAACCATGGTCGTTGCTTTGAGGGAGTTACCCATGGAATCCTCAACGAGATAAACCCTAGGGGCACTCATGCACCAGCATAAGAAGGTATCAACTTGAAAACCTCCGAAAGGCCCCTCATGCAATGAAGCTTCAGCTATCGGCTAGGCTCAATACTCCAAAGCCAATGAAACCTACAATAGATGAACATACATTATATGATAGATGTTATTCATGCATAAAGTCATTTATACATGCATACCCATCATGTCACTTACAGGTAAAGGCGATGCTATAACCGAGGTAATGCCATTCTGACGAGAAAAGGACCTCTACCTTCACATGTGGAACCTACAAACAAGACGATGGTCCATTCAAGCCTAAAGTTAATTCAAGCCTATTTCGGCCTCCTTTAAGCAGCATTACAACATCACAAAAGCCTATTGGAGAAAATTTTTTTCTGAACCCTCATGTTTTAATTCTTGATTGAAGGGGAAAAATTTTTTTCTTTCAGAAATCTCAATCAAGGAATTAAAACATAGGTCACAAGTATCTACTAATAAAATTCCTCATTCTTGTAGGTACCCCTTCAACTCATAAGGGGCATCCAATCCAAACCGCAACGATCAACCATCCCACGGTGGATTTCAACAAAGATTCACAGTAGTCAACATATCATCAAAGGCATGGAGCACATGACTTTCATCCTTTCCCCAATAGTTCCAAAGGTCACAGTCAACCCACGCTCAACTCAAAAGGGGCATCCACTGCAGACTTTCCATAGTCCGCATACCCTCCTGGACTTTCTACAGTCCGAATCATTTTCCAACCTCTTACAATCAACAGACTTTCTACAGTCCCAATCTTTTTTCTAACTTTTTACAACCAACGAACCTTCTATAGTCCTAATTGCAATCAATGGACTTCCCACAGTTTACCTTCCATCGACTTTTTACAGTCAAATGAACTTCCTACAGCTTACCACCTTTTCATACTTTTCATAGTGGATTGAACTCCCTACAGTTCACCTTTTACCCCAACTTTATACAGTCAAACCGAACTTCTCACAATTCACCTTGAACTTCTCACAGTTCACCATTTGAACTTCCTATAGTTTACCACCTTGAACTTCTTACAGTTCACCAAACGAACTTCTTATAATTCACCATATTTTTCAGGCTTCTTATAACAAAACAAACTTCCTACAGTTCACCTTTTACCCTGACTTTCTATAGTCAAACCTTGAACTTCTTATAGTTCACCATTTGAACTTCCTATAGTTCACCTTGAACTTCTCACAGTTCACCATTTGAACTTCTTACAATTCACCACTTGAACTTCTTGCAGTTCAGCAAACAAACTTATCATAGTTTGCAATATTTTTCAAGCTTCCTACAACCGAATGAACTTCCTACAGTTCGCCTTCTATCGATTTTCCATAGTCAAATCGAATTGCCTACAGTTCACCCCTTTCCAAGCTTTTTACAACCGAATGAACTTCCTACAATTCACCTTCCATTGACTTCTTACAATCGAATGAACTTCCTAAAGTTCACAATTCACCACAGGGCATCAAGAGACCAATTCCCGAAGGACGCACCAAGAGGAAAGCTTCTAGCCATCATCCCCAAGGAAGTTCAAACCATGACCTGGCAGGTATTATCTCTAAACCCTGCTACTCTTTCAATTGTGGGACCATACTGATGTCATATCAGCAGTGATCCCACGAGGGGCAGTCTGTGAGCACGGTATTTTTACTCCCGACTCCCGAGTTCAATGATGAAGTTGTAATTTTTCCCTTGTTAGCTTTTCACATTTTGCTGGGTCTTGAAATTGTCTGAAAATCATCTGCCTTGTTTCTTTGGGCCTCTTTTCCCTTAAAAAGTCCAAATAAAGAAGAAAATCCCACCTATATGCGATCTCATTAACGATATTGATTATATCGTTAATGATATCACGATATAGTTAATGATATTGCTGATATAGTTAACGATATCACTAATATCATTAATGATATTGAATTGATAGCAGAACTAGAATTGCACTGTGGACTTTTTCATCCAAAAATTCAAAATTTTACAACTTTCTCAGAATTCATCATTAAAAAACGACAACCACATCCCACTAAGGACTTTGGATCCCCAACATTTGCATAGGGATGAGGATTTTAGTTGAAAAAATGGAAAAAGTAAAGGAAAACTATGACTTATCTTTTTGGATTGAAGGGAGTGCATAAGGGGCCGAATTCAGTTAGCAAGGAGGGGAGCAGCAAAGGACGGTAGTAGCAACAAGAGGAACTCAGTACTCAGCAAGAAGGAGCTCTCACTAAACAAAAACTAAAAAGTCACAAGTTTTAGTTTTTCAAATGTTTTTAAGCCTAAATCTAAGGGAAGAAGGACTCCTACCTCCTCTCTTCCTCTCCTTACAAGATATATCCCGGAAGCCTATCCTTCCAGCCAAGAGGAGATCTCTACTCTCCATTTTTATCAAAAATCGTAAAATCTAACCAAAGAAACGAGGAGGACTTTTCGGGTACTTTCATGGACCAAGCAAAGAGGATTCATGGCTATGAGGTAAGCCTCTGAGTTCCTAGAGTTTGTGCTTATGTTTATATACTTTTCTTTTTGAAGTTTCATTTTCTTTTCGGTTGTTTTCATCTATTCCTTGATTTTGCGTACCATTCTATTTTCTACAATTTTCATTATGATTTAGAATCTTTTTGGGTATTTTATTTACATGGAAATATTGTACACACCCTGAGCTTTTTGGAATGATAAAGATCATCAAAATCGGTTAAGTATACCAAACGTTATGATCGTTTGAAGTTTTGGATCTTATTTTTGCTATTTTCTGTGTTTTCATGCAGGTCTGGAAACTCGATATCATTAAAGATATCACCTAATGTTGTTAACAACATTGCAATGCCATCAACGATATTTCCTAATGCTGTTAACGATATTGGCCCTGGAAGAATACGGTTTCACCTTGTTTTGCTCCTTTTTGAACAGTTTAAGCCTGGAATGACCTGCTGAGACCATCCTGAGTTTGGAAATACATCATTAGGGGTAACAAATCACTAATTTTTAATTATTTAGAATTTATAAATTATTTATTAATATATTAATATGTTAATTAAGGTTTGGAATAGCAACGGAAGCGCTTCAAGCCATTCATATCGATATCGCCCTTTACAAGGAAGTCGATAACTATATGAATGACATCGTTACCATTGTTAACCCAAACGATGACTATATTATGCATGTTTAGCCTATATTTATCTTTCTAAATATTGTTTTAGGTCACCCCATGAAGGGAATAAAATGTGTTCCTGGATAACAGCCCTCACCACTTTGCCATGCGGTCATTTTCACTAATAAAATCAACCAACATACATGTAAATAAAAGTGAACCATTTTTCATTTTAACAACTTTAAACCATTGATGTTTTGATTAGGCGACATGGGCCTCGCTAAAATCAAATTGAACATACGTGTTATACCTTGTGCTAACCTTTATGGATGCAGGCTAGATGTATGCCTAGGGATTTATCTTCCTTCGGGTATTGTAAATATTTTTACTAGAATTGTAATTAATAGATTAGGCGGGCGGTTGCAGCCCCAAAGTTTTGTAATTTATTTATTTTTTTTTTCGCATTTACTTAATGCTTGATGTATGGATTTACTACTTTTCGCATGCGCGTTAAATCATGCATTTCAAACTCAAAATGACTTAAGTGCGAATATGGATAATTAAGAGAACACGGTTTTCTATAGATGTAATATAATGTGATTAAATAAGAAATAAGCAAATTATCGCGAACCCGAATCTCTGTGTCTTGGTGGGTCATCCCCCGGACGTTAAGCGTCACAAGACTCTAATTCTTGGAAAGAGCTAATCCAGGTGGTGACTCCACACTAAGAGATGGTGGATTTGGGTTCAAACCGATCTGAATTAACGTTTTCTCCCTCTCTTCAAAACCTTTTCCCGGGTACCCGACCCAACGCGTCTCTTTTACAAACACTCCGGTGGACCGCGCCTCTCATCCCGCGCGCTCTCGGCCCATCGCTCAGTGTCGTCCGCTCACACCTTCCTAAGCTGACTCACAGATTTAAGGATGAAAGTTGAAGGAATGAAGGATTCAACTTATAGAAAGTGTTGAATCCTTTTATAATGATAAAGCTTAGCTAGACTCAAAGCTAATCTTATTCTCTCTAACTAATTGATTTGAAACTGAGTGTTTGCTTAAGATTTCTTGATTATATAATTTCTAAATGCCGTGATAGCTTGAACAGTATTTTCATCTCTGAAGAAATTCGAGGTGATTCACCAAGTTTGAACTTGTGGTTCAGTCTTCAATTTATACTTGAGGGTGTTGGAAGTAGTCATTGCAAACTTCTCGTTTTAATTTGTTCTTCAAAATCTCTTCTCTTTAAAGCTTTCAAATCTACCCATTTGAAACAGATTGTTAGACATTTAGAGATAACAATTATAAATGTTGAAGCATGAGATTAATCCATTAATCTTTGATGCATCAATAACTCGTTTCTTTAAGAAAATCAAGTTGAGAGAGGAGCGCACGATATGCAAAGTGGAAGACTACCATTAGTTGACTTGCTGACATGAAGAGTTGCATGGAGGTACTACAAAGGTCGCATGTCAGAAGATGCCTTTTTTCCTTGGACGCTTGGGAGGAATCTCTAATATTCCTTATTGACACCTTTTGAAAGTGAGGACCACAAGAATATCCATTTTGATTTCGACGCTTTTAACTTAAAAAGCATCAAAGGGAATATTTTGTATTCATAGACAATGTTAAATGCATAATTTTCTTTTTATTCTAAGTGTCTCAATAAACTCAGCTTTTATTAAGATAAAGGCTACACAGCACAGCTAAGTTATATTGAATAAACTATGTATTACTCAGCCTCATCAGCTTTTCTTACTCTACACCATAACTTAATTAAAAACTCAATGAAGCTGAGTTATTTTCCCTCAAACAAACTCAAGTAAAACTTATCTAATTAAGAGTCTACTTAGTATCTAATTAATTTCACTATCCTAATTAGTTTGTTATTTCCAAAACTTTTAAGTATTGTGAATTACTATTAACTTGGGTCCAACAGGTTATCTTCTACGAGGTTAAGGATAGGTTAATCAGAGCTATCCTAATGGGAATTCTCAAAATGTTTTCCAGTAGGGGTTGACTGGTCAAGCCATACCTAATTATTTTTTGCAAGGGGCTCTTGGAGTCGTTATTCACCCTTTAACAGTCAGTCCATTCATGAGTAATCCATCTACTTATCAAAACTCAAGAGCTCAGTCATATTCCCCTCTTATGAATCTGTATTAAGGTTTGCATCTTACCCCTTTTCTCTACCCATCCAAGGGGTACCTAACTTCTAAGGCTCCTTTACCGAGACTGCCACCTTTGGGAATCAATATCAAACCTTTCACCTACTGCAAAGTGCATCAAAATTTCTAGTCTCGCCAAGTGGCACTGCTTATACTTAGCCTCTTGTGTTTCGCCCAACTGCTCATGAGATTCAAAACTAAGAAGTATTCGCCCAAGGGGATGAAGTACATGTTCTATAAGGTCTATCCCCCGAAATGTTTACTTTATGGAAACAGTTTCTCACATCTCAAGCTAATCCCACCTCTATCTATCCTCAGTTGATAAATTTTACAAGGAATGAAGATAAGGTCCTTGGTAATTTCGTAATGCCTGAGCATGTTAAGTACAAGGGTGCGGGCGATCCTCGTTCGCATATCAAGAACTATCAAATAGTTATGAGGGAAAGAAAGTTTATCGATAAAATCTTAGCCCAAATGTTCATCATTAACCTAGGGGTGCCAGTTGATGAATGGTTTAATAATCTCCCTGATAAAATAGCTAGGTTTTGGAGGCACTCATCTAAGGTCTTTATTCAATAAAAGACTTCAATAGCCAGATGAAAATCACCATCTGGAACTTGGAAGCAGTAAAGAAAAGAATAGGCGAGACACTTAAAGCCTATTATGGGTGATGGATGGCTATATAGGTCCTGTTGAAAGACTATCTTAGTCTTTTAGAAATGGTGTTAAAATTGTTGAATGGAGCACTTCCGTTATATAAGTTGCAGTTAGGGATAGATGAATTTTCAAGAAACAATGAATTGAATAATAAAGCAAAGAAATTGGAAAGAATTCATGGGCTGGAGAACACAATTGGCACAAGCAAGGGTAAGACATGGTTAAGCAATCGAATGATAACTCTGCTACTATTCTTGCTCTTACAAGGCTAAAGTAAGCTAATATGTGGATCATGATTCAGGTAGTGTAACCTATTGAAGTCTCAACTGTCTAGACTTTGAATGATGTTCTCCAAGGCATATTGCCTTATATTCTAACTCTCACTTAGCTCTTCAATAAGCTTCGCAACCTTAAGTTCCTTAATAATCTCAAGCCTTATGCCCTATCAAAGGCTAATGAATGGAACAAGTTTTGCATTTACCATTTGGCTCACTAGCATCATGCCAACAATTGAGATTTCCTTAAGAACATTCAGAAATTGTTAGCTAAAAAGAAGATCTGTGCTCTGAGTGTATCCAACCTTTACCTCATTTTGAAAATAAGGTAGGGATGATTAACTCAGTTTTGATTCCAAGGGTTATTTTTCACCACTTGAAGCAACGCGAGGGAAGAGGAACAACAAGTTATGACTATGGGAACAAGTTTACCTCTTAATTTTGTTATGTATGTGTTAAAAGATGAAGTAAGCTCAGCTAGAGGACATTGTCATCCATGATTCTCCGAGTCATGTTTTAGCATGGTCAGGACTCCAGTTTATCATGGGATGGGGTCTCCCTCTTTTCACATCATCCTTTATAAATATGTTTTAAAAGTGCAAGGCCTGTTGGACCAAGCTTTGATTACTTTATTCCCATGCTCTCTCGTAGGAATGACATTCAAATGGTTCATGTGCATGCCCATGAATGTAATGCAAAAATGGGAAGCATTGTCTCAAGTGTTTCATAAGCAATGTGTGTATAATGAGAAACCAAGAGTCAACATGCATGAGGTGCACAATTACAAATAGAGATACACCGAAACCTTAAATGAATATTTTCATAGATTGATAACCCTTAAGGTGTTGCTTCACCCAAACCTAGGCTTTGAGATTGAAGTTACTATTCTAATTGGAGGCTTGCTTATGGGATATCACCATCACCTAGAGATGGATGATTTCAAGAACTACACCAAAGTCTTTGAGGAAGTTCAAAAGATTAAGTGCATGATCTTGGCAAGGAGATATCAGGTGAATGTTCTCATATCAGTTCTCCCTTTGAATTTTGTCTTTGAGATGCTAATACAATCAAACCCAAGAGTTTATTTTATAGTCTTGGAGTTGATGGCTGAGGATAACTAGGCTTTATGAAGTTATGAAATCAAATACATCCTTCACCCAAATCTTAGGAGAGGAAGCTAAGCATGTGGATAAATTCAGAAGTGATATACCTATCCCCATTGATATCAATAGATACATTCTAAATTTCTGTAAGAGAAAGAAGGTCGTGATATGGGATGAAGACATTTCGATGTTACATCCTATTCTTAACTACCAGTTTTAGTCTACTACTAAGATGAGAGTGTTGGAAGAAGGTGTTTTGAGGGTAACTCATAGTGAGCGGGTGTATCATCTCGATGAGCTTGAGCATGTAAGGACTAAGAAGTAGGAAAGAGACAATGAGCTCACCTTTGATGATCCTCCTCCTCCACTGTAGTTTGATGAAGTAGCTTTAGAAGTTGATCCTCTGGTAAATTAGCTCAAGAACACCCAAGCCAAGTTCAATATTTGGCAATTGCTTACTTTATACAATGCATATCGCATGGGCCTTATTCAAAAACTTCTTGAAATGGATGCTACTCATACTACTTTTGTCATTGAGATGTGTGCAACTATAGGCTAAGGTTTTTCTTTAAGGGATAAGCCCAACATGATAAGTTTTGATTGGTTGGATTTATTTCTGAAATTCCACAAGTATAACAAGGTCCTTTTCATTTTCGGGTATAGATTTTTGGTTGAATGATTGTTTGTGTCATGGAAGATAACAATCTACTCTTAACCTTTTCCCCTTAAATGTTCTTCCTCATTTAGGCCTCAATGAATCCATTCTTGTGAAGTCCTTTACGAAGCATGTGGTGGTGGGAATTTTTGAAGCATAAGTGGCAATGGGGGAAGTTAAAGCCCAAGTGACATTCACCATTTTGGATATCCTAGTCAGCTACTCTCTTCTCTTTGGTAACCTATGGATTCACTCTATTAGCGATGCTCCTTCCACCCTCCAGCAAAAAATCAAGCTCTACCATCACGGTAAGGTCTTCACCATTGTGGCCAATGAGGAGTTTGTGCTAGCTGCTACCGCATTGAGGAAAAGGAATCTGGCTTCTATGTCCCTATAGTAACTAAGGGAAAGAAGAAAGTCCCTACTGGAGATCTTCAATTCTAGAAAAATATGGGAAAGTTTATGAAGCGCTTTGGCTATACTACTTTGGGAAATGGATTAAGCAAACATCGTCAAGAAATTCTAGAGGCTTTAGACCCCAAACCTCTTGTACCCCATTTAAGAGTGGGTTTTGTCCATCCCTGCAATAAGGTCTACAAATACAAAAGGCTTGTCTTTTGTAATATGGTGAGTGTCTGTGATTGTGGACAAGAGCTATACAAGGGGCTGTCGAACCCCATTGAGCATAAAGGCTAAATGTGTCTTGGGTTTGAAATTTTCAATGATGTTTTTAGCTATGAGAATTATTGCATGATAGGCCAGGAAAATCCTCTTGAGAAAAGGCCAACCTCTACTCCTCTCGTTAATGACAAAGAAAAGGGTAAAGCAGTTATGGAAGTTGAAGAAATTAAATCTTCAAAAGGAGAGATTGTTCTTAATCCTCCTGAATCCATGGACGAGGATATCAAAACTATTGTTGATTCTCCCACCAAATCTCTCTTTGCCCTCATGAGGAAGGAATGGAAGGTAGTTCTCTAAAGGAAGCCCCATTGGTATAACTATTCAAAAGCTAGCCAAAGCTATGCGAAGAAGGGTAAAATGAATTGTAGTCAAATTCAAGAGATGTATTTGGCTCTTGATCTTGAGGGATTGATGCTTGTTCTCTCAATGAGCCTTCTTAGGGTAACCCTCCTCCAATTACTCCTTTTCTTGCTTACCCAGCCACCACTCCTTATGGTGAAGGATTTTCTTCTACTTCTCTTCTAACAAGTCCTAGATTAATCATCCAACCACTCACGCTCCCACTAAAGCTCCTTTAAGGGGACCCCTCACTCGACCTCCATCTCCTCAAGTTGTTGTTGTTTTGGTGTTTGCTACCTCTAGTGTTAAATCGCTTATTATCGCTACTCCAGGGATTACTACTAAACCAACCCAATCACCAACTCCGTCAAAGAACCAGGCTCGTGTAGATCTAGGGGCTCATCCAAGCTTAAAATGACATGATGGTGTGTTGGTAGGAATTTTTGAAGCAGAACTGGCAATGGGAGAAGTTAAAGCCCAAGTGACATTCACCGTTTTGGATATCCTGGTCACCTACTCTCTTCTCTTAGGTAAGCCATGAATTCACACTATTAGGGATGTTACTTCCACCCTCCACAAAAAAATCAAGCTCTATCATCATGGTAATGTCATCAATATTATGGCCAATGAGGAGATTATGCTAGCTACTACCACTTTTGAGGAAAAGGAATCGGGCTTCTGTGTTAGTGTAGTAACTAAGGTAAGAAGAAAGTCTTGACTAGAGATCATCAATTCTATAAAAATATAGGAAAGTTGATGAAGCACTTTGGCTAGGCAAGCATCATCAAGAAAATCTAGAGGCCTTAGACCCCAAACCTCTTGTAACACATCTCAGAGTGGGTTTTATCCATCCCCTCAATAAGGTTTACAAATACAAAAGGCATGTCTTTTGTAATATGGTGAGTGTCCATGATAACAGACAAGAGCCATACAAAGGGCAGTTGGACCCCATTGAGCATGCAAGCCAAATGTGTCTTGGGTTTGAAATTTTCAAAGATGTTTTTAGCTATGAGAATTATTGCATGATAGGCTAGGAAAATCCTCTTGAATAAATACTGATCTCTACTTCTCTCATTAATGACAAAGAAAAGGGTAAAGAAGTCCTAGAAGTTGAAGGAATTGATGAATCTTCCAAAGGAGAGATTGATGTTAATCCTCTTGAATCCATGGATGAAGATATCGAAGCTGTTGTTGATTCTCTCACCAAATCTCTCGCTACCCTTATGTGGAAGGGATGGAAGGTAGTTCAAACTATAGGAGGCCCATTGGTATAACTATTCAAAAGTTAGCCAAAGCTGTGGCTGAGTATGAAAAGAAGGGTAACATTAAACTTAGTATAATTCAAGAGATGCATTTAGCTCTTGATCTTGAGAGACTGATTCTTGATTCTCTCATTGAGCCTTCTTAGAGCAACCCTCCTCCAGTTACTCCTTTTCTTGCTTACCCAGCTGCCACTCCTTATGACAAAGGATTTTCTTCTTCTTCTCTTTTCAACAATTCCTAGATTACTCATCCAACCGCCTACGCTTCCGCTGCAACTCCTTTAAGTGGGACCCTCACATGAACTCCAGCTCCTCAAGTTTTTGTTGTTCTTTTATTTGTTACATCTAGTGTTAAAATGCTTATTATCGCTACTCTAAGGATTGCTACTAAACAAACCCGATTGCCACCTCTGTCAAAGATCCAAGTTCATGTAGATCTAGGGGTTCATACAAGCTTATAATGAAATGAAGCATGTGGTGGTAGGAATTTTTGAAGTAGAAGTGGCAATGGGGGAAGTTAAAGCCCCAGTGACATTCATCGTTTTGGATATCATGGTCACCTACCCTCTTCTCTTGGGTACATCATGGATTCACTCTATTAGAGATGTTCTTTCCACCCTCCACTTGAAAATCAAGCTCTATCATCAAGGAAAAGTCATCACCATTGTGGCCAATGAGGAGTTTATGCTAGCTACTACCGCATTTGATGAAAAGGAATCTCTCTTCCGTGTCACTATAGAAGAAAGTCCAGACTGGAGATCTTCAATTCTAGAAAAATACGGGAAAGTTGATGAAGCACTTTGGCTATACTACTATGGGAAAAGGATTAGGCAAACATCATTAAGAAATTCTAGAGGTAACCTCTTGTACCCCATTTTAGAGTGGGCTTTGTCCATCCCCATAATAAGGTCTACAAATACAAAATGCTTGTCTTTTGTAACATGGTGAGTGTCTGTGATCACGGATAAGAGCCATACAAGGGGTAATCGGACCTTGTTGAGCATGAAGGCCAAATGTGTCTTGGGTTTGAAATTTTCAATGATGTTTTAGCTATGAGAATTATTGCATGATAGGCCAGGAAAATCCTCTTGAAGAAATTCCAATATCTACTCCTGTTTGTGAGTGGATGACACGGAGCGATGGGCCGAGAGCGGGCAGAATGAGGGGTGCGGTCCACCGGGGTGTTTGAAAAAGTGTACCAGGTCAGGGACCTGAGAAAAAGTTGAAAGAGAAAGCGAAAATATTTTAGATCGGGCAAACCCCAAATTCGCTATCTCTTAGTGTGGAGTCGCTAATAAGTGTATAATTATACTTAATATCATATTAATTTTATACACTAAACACTATATTTTAAGTCATTTTTATACTTCATATAAAAGATTTCATGTGGTATGTAGTTGTTTTTTCTGCAAATGCTGATACTAGGTAAATCTTGGGAGTAAAATGATCAAAAGTGGAATTCTATGAAAAAAGAGTGAAAAAGGTGAAAAAAGATGCATGGAACTCAAAGATTTGGCTTAGGATCAAAGCTTTTGAAGATCGATGAAGTAGCAAGGAGAATTCTGAAGAAAAATGCAATTCACGGTCGTGACTTGTTCTTCTTCAGAATAGAAGTTTGCCAATCAAAGATTCATGGTCGTGACATGTATATCGCGGTAGTGACTTGGACAATTTTCTGGTATTATCTTCTTAACTACCAACCGCCAGATAAGCATGATCAACTGCCATCAACCGCCATCAACTACCAACAAAAAGACACTTATCAAGAGTCAACCAATCATGAAAAGGTGCCTATCCATTGTGGATTATATCAAAGCTTCACAACCAATCACAATGAAGAGATGCAATCATTCACCAATGGACATAACCCTTCGTTTGAATAGACGCAACCCTTCGAACTCTATAAATAGGGCTCCACACTTCACAGACACCATAGTGATACCAAAAGAGAGGAGAATATTAGAATGCAATTATAGGGTTACATATAGTGTGTGTAGATAGAGAGTTTGCTACGTTTATAAGCGTTAGTAAGAAAATGTTTAAGTGATTCGAATCCTTGTTTCGATCACTAGATTCTCTATATTCTTGAGCTATTGTTGTATAAGTCTACTTGCAAATCACTTATTAATAAAAGTTTTCGTTCTTTAATATTCATTTGTTCGATATTCGCAAAGAATAACATCCTAGCTGAGGTTTTGTACGGGCCGAGAATGAATTCAAAGCAAACGCAGGAATTGCGGGAATTGATGACTCCTATTAAAGAGTGGATACAGTTTGATCAACTTTAGCTTTCACTATACCTTACAACTTTGCTTTGCTTTCTACTTATACTTTCTATTTCGAAGTTTATGATATGTCTATGTGTCATAATACGTATTTCGTGCTAAGTCATTTATATTACTCAAATTATATGGATTGGAGTTAATTTTAAGAGCAGTTTCAGGGTTAACAATATCGTGTATAATCATTGGATCTTTGATATAACGCTATTTAATAAGCCAGCATTTTTGGAATGGTAACTTGCTAAATGTGGCCATGTGAGAGCGACCCTTACTAAGCATAGTATCGATGTTGTCCAGGTTTATATAATTGTCTTATTTCGATTGCGCTATATTTAGAAAAGTTATTTCATGTGTTGTTATGTGGTGAATCAATGAAATTTTGAGTGTTTTGAACCGAGTTTGTTAGAGTAGTTTAGTGAATCGTAACATCTTTGTTGAACTTGCATGTTTTCTCTGCTATACTTGTTTGTAGTGAAAATCTTTATATTTAGATTCTCTAATCTTTCACATCTATATTTACTCAACTTTTAATTCTAATCTTCCTATCCAAAAATCTCAAATCTATTTTTATTTTCTTTACTTTGTTTTTCCCTTGTTGATCTTTAGACTTGGTTCCTTCCCTGTGGGTTCGATATCTTTTAAAACTACATCACAACTGTATACTTGCAGTTATAATCATTTTTCTATTTGATAAAGGGTATTGACAACACCTGCATTTTACGTGAACAAGTTTTTGGCATTATTATTAAGGATAAGCCTTACAAAA
>CATIWQ010233075.1:0-16612 GCA_949673415.1 Euphorbia schlechtendalii
ATTTAGTGATTGAAAATTTAAGGATTTGAGATCCTTAATACATGAATTTGTGTTGAATTATATTTATTATATCATACTGATATTATAAGAATTTTTATATATTTATTACCCTTAGTAAATGAGTAGAAAATGGCTGCGGGTAGATTGGCACCAATAAAGGGGGGTAGGTACTGTACAAACAATTGGAGCTTTGTCTCCGGGGCTTAGTGCCAATATTGTGATTACTGATTTCGGGAGTTTCGGCTTCGAGCTTTGTGCCATTATTAGGAGCTTGGGCTTCGGGCCTTATACCATTATTAAGAGTTTCAGCTTCGGGCCTTTTGCCATTATTAGGAGCTTCGGCTTCGGGCTTTGTGCTGTTATTAGGAGCTTCGGATTTGAGCTTAATGCCAACCCCCGTATCTAATATCATTAACGATGCTTAGTTTATTTCGGGCAATTATTGTTTATGGCTACAAGTAAAACATTTGGAGACTAGCTTTATATGTATATTGAAATTTTGAAATGTGTTATCATGATTTTATTTAATCATAAATAAATGATATTTTGTTTATGTTTTAAATTCTATAAAATTGAAATTAGTGTACACCACTAAGCAAATTGCTTAGCGTGTAGTTGCTTTCTATACGCAGATTCAGAAACTCTGTAGATAGTGTGACCGAAGTGGTATAAGTGGATCAGCTCAAAGAGTACAAAAAGGAAAAAGACTCAAGGTGGATTATTATTATTTTCATATAACATTTTGGTTTGTAAAATAATGGCATGTACTAGTTAGTGTGAGGAGTGAGAATTGCATTTTGATAATATTTGGAGTTTTTGTATATGAATATTGAAAGTAAATATGTTTAAGTATTAATGTGAAATATTACTGTCACCGTGACACTCCCGATCAGGGGTGTTACAGTATGTTCACGAGCATTCGAGTCAAGTACCCCATGTTCAAGCTCTGCTCATTTATAAAAACAAACCTAAATTTTTATTCACGTTCAAGCTCATTTATGAACGAGTCGAGCTCGAATGAGTTTTTGTAAGACCCAGTAGGGTGTAAAATAGGTCAGAGGGGAGGTGAATGACTCTTTTTCGAGTTCACTGTTAACTTCAGAAGGTTGCTTCTGAAGTATCTTCTGAGTAAGTATTCTTTACTTAGAATCTCCTTTTTATGCTTAAGTGTTATTAGATGCAGAATTAATATAACACAAAAATAAAATAGCAGAGTAAGGAAAGTGCAAACAAAGATTTTATCCTGGTTCAGTCTCTGCCTAATCCAGTCCTTGGAAACTCCCATCCAAGATTTAATCTACTATTAACTCTTCTTCTGGTGAAGAGTAAACCCTTTACAATGCTTTGACTGAAGTACCCTCCAACAGTCTTTGCTGAGCTATACCAATACAGAAGTACCATTCTTCTATATCTGAGGCTCTGAACTTCGTCTCTCTTAAGTTCCTTCCTTATGAGATTTCCTAGCTCCCTCACACTAACTGACCCTCAGTTTAGTGTGATTTACAAAAATTTATAAGAAAGTGATTTATGTGAACTTCTAAACTTTGTTTCAGTTAGTTCGAATACAAACAGATTAGATTTGAATGTTTGCTATGAGAAGGTTGTAAGTAGATTGAGAATTGATTCACTCTTGAATGCTTTTTTTTAAGATTCGTCAACCTTCTCTAATGGTGGAAACCATCCTTTTAAAGAGGAGAGAATGTTTCCGTTGATATTTGGACCGTTGCTAGGAATACTGCCGTTGTCTTCTAATTTTATTTCTGTTAACAATCCGTTAGAGTAGCTAGTCCAATTCTGATCCGCACCATGCTGTATCAGGTTGATTTTGGGGGTCCACTTTGTACTGCAGATACGTATCAGAATAGCAGGTGAGATTTGTTCTTGATTTTGCAACAACTTTTATCTTGTAGTAAATTGAAGAACAGAGCGCGCGGTGATATTAAATGCGAAGTCAGCTTTCTTGACTTTTGGCGTCGAAAGATTAAATTTACCTTTTGCAATCCTCAGAGGGGCTTTTTAACGATCTAAGTCTTGAGTGATCTTCTGAGATATTTAACACCTCATCTGATTTTAAAAGCTTATGAGCATCCATAGCTCTTCTGACGAGTCCTTGTGCTTCTAAGGCGACTTCCTTCTGAGCCTTCCTTCTGAACTCAGAACTTACAAAACTATATTATCTTCAGAATCCAACAGTTTTAATCTAACCGAACACGTACTATTTCCAAATGTTAAGAGACACATTAGCAAAGTAATGCCTAAACGGAGAAAGGAATGTCACGGGAATAAGGCGGGGGAAGCTAACACTCGTTAAATCATTTAAGGGCTTTTAACATGTGCCCGTGATCTTTTGTTTCTAAGAATTACAAGTCAATCCATTCTTTGCCCAAAATATTTTCCTTTTTACAAGGGAGGGATAACATTTTTAGTTTTGTCCCTTTTAAAATTTTTCTTTTTCTTTTTTTCAGTTAATATATAATCTCTATTTTCATTCCTTCTTCGTGCTTCTCCTTTTTCTGCATTTGTCTTCTCCTTCTTCTACGATTGTCTCTCTCATCCCCCCCTCTCTTCTTCTTTCAATCAAGATCTTAGTAAATCACAATCTCATCGAACCATAAACTATTGTTGTGTTTCATCTTATTATGATTTCATCATTAGATTCCAATCGGGGCGATCTCATCCAATCATGATTTGTTGTAGTGTTTTCATCACATTCTGATTTTCATCATCAGATTACGATCTATTGCTGCGTTTTTATCTTATTATGATTTCATCATTAGAATCTGATCTAAACAATCTCATCAAATCGCGATCTGAAGCTGCGTAAGAGTTCTTGATTCTTTCAACTGATAATTTTCATTATTGGTGCATCTTTTTTATCCTTTGATTCTTCTTTTCTCTAGTTTCTTCGTTTTTTTTAAATCTCGATTTTTTTTTCAATTTCAGTGACGGAGGATCATGTTTTGAATGTGAAAATGGACGAGAAGTGATCGTTTCAAGGTTTCAAGAGACTCAATAGTCTCAATTGCAATATGAAGAGATTCTTATGAATTTGCTATTTCGAGAGATGTAGAATTGTTTAATAAATTAAACAATATAGCAATTACTTAAAATTGTTTATTTTAATTGTTTATATCAACTCATTAACTTGATTTGTTTGGTGTTGTTTTGTAGTTCTTCTAAAGAAAACCGTTTCCATGTGATTCTTCGAGCCTCCCAGTAAAGAGTTTGATGCCAAACTACAGGATGATGAAGCTAGAAAGTCAAATGGTAGAAAACATAGAATGTTAAGGATTGGTCAAATAGTATATGTACTTGTAGTTTCTGTTCTCAACTTGTTGCATCACAAGTTCTCGAGCTAAGATATTTGTTGTATGAATTGAGAACTATATATTTTCATAAATAACCAATAAGGTTCATGACATTGTTGGAACGTAGTGCTCTGAGACTCGTGCAGACCTTATTTGACAACTAAAATTTGGTAGATTGACATTGCTATGTTAAATGTTAAGCCGCAATAGCTTGTGATATATTTTTTTGGTACATTACACACCTTTCATGGAAGATATTAGTTTTGAGTTGTGATGTGATTGTTGACAATTCTATTAGTTTTTAGGTCTTTTCGGCTTCCATTCAAATCCAGTTTCACATCATGTTATTATATCTGTTATAATAATTATATTGAATAATATAAAAATTTGTAAACTTAAAAAAAGTACTCTGTGATTTGGGCCATTTTCAAAATGTGACTTGTGGTACTTCGAGTCTCAAAAGGGGACTTGAGGATATTTTCCGTTAAAAAAAATTGAACATTTTGCTGATAGCATTAAAAAAACTGACGTGATAAGAGACTTATTTTAAGAAATCACATTTATTCTTCTTTTCTCTTAAAATAAAACCTAAAAATCTAACATTTATTCATGTTACTTAGTATTTACTTATTCCATTTATATTATGCGTTTGTCTTTTTGGTAAATACAAATAAAACTACACAAATAGCAAACCCTGCAAAAATCTTCAACCATATGTTAATCTTTCTGTTGTTGGACTCGATTCAAATGTGCACAAATTTACAAACGTTTGGCCAAAAGTTTTTTAAAGGTCACAATTTTATCTTTCTTCAACTTGTATTGAAGAAGACATTTTTAACAAGATTAAAATCTCACAAGAATTCATTTACTAACTAGAGTTTCTTGAATTAATTGCTCTTTGCCACATAGGCATCATATGGCAAATTGATTGGAAATTTATAAGGGGTATCAGGTTATTCGATGAATTGATGTGAAAATTGAGAATTGTTACTAGCCACGGATGCTGTATTTTCATGTAGGTTAATTATCTCCCATGCAATACAAAATTTCCACGTATACAGAATAATCCAACTCAAAATTCCTCCCAATGTCCTTGGCTCTGCTTTCTCAAGAGACGAGAAAATAAGCCATGGATTTTGAATAGGCAACTTGAGGTTTTTCAGTAAATGCCTAGTGCAAATGGGATTTTCTTTCGTAAAATATTATTCAAATAGCTAAATTATCCTTTATATTTTTATACAAAAAAATTTCTTCTTCTTAGTTAGAAATTTATAATTTCATCAACCACTAGCATTAGGTTTTAGCTAGTACCTCTTAGAAATTTCAAGAAGTGTATGGGTATGGGTTCTCACCGCCATTAAAACTTGACAAAAAATGTTTCATATTATCAAAAAAATAATGATTTCATCAAATTTCAATCTCTCATGATTAATGCAAAAGTAGATTAGAAAAAATAGTGAAAATACATGAAAGATTGAGGACAAAGAAATTGTTAGAGTTAATTTAATATTTTTATATAGTATCAGCCTATTCTGAGGCGTAAAGCGTCTGTAGGCCTAGAAAGTTTAGGGTTTTAACCCTATACAAACAAGGGGTTGCTTGCTGCTCACCCCATTATTTGCCTACTTGGCTCAGGCTCTAACCTTTTCCCTTGACAATCTTTACGCAAAGATGCTGATTTCTGTATCAATTTAATGATCTACTAACAATTTTAATAAGAGGGAAGAAAGACATTCAAAAACACAATAGACTATGCACCAAGCATGGTGATGTGGCAGACCTGCTCTAAACAATTCGTTCATGTAATAAATGAGCTGGGACTATGATTCGATTGAGAACAACTTGGCACATCTTCGATTTCCTGGTATTCAAATATATAAATAGAAGATAAAAGTAAACAAAATAAAACAAACTTGATAATTAGAATAGTGGGAGTAGAAAGCAAATATATGCTAAGGCCCCGTTTGTTTACCAGAAAATATTATGATGAAAAATATTTTTTGAATTTTTCAGCGTTTGTTTGACTGAAAAATAAGTCAAATGAAAATATTGTGCAAGTCAAAATGAAAATGTAATGTAAACAAAGGAAGATATTTTTTCATAAAATAGATGGAAAAACATTTTCCCTTTACCTTATCTCTTTCACTAATACTACCACCATTTCTTCAACCCACACCACCACATATATCACTTTCTCCACACGCTGTTATCACCACCACCTCCTCCACTCTGTTACCACCACCACCATCACTTCCTCCGCCATTGTTACTATCACTTCTTTCACTCCATCACCACAACTTCCTCCATATCATCGTTGCCGCCATCACCACCATCTTGTTACCGCTATTGCCACCATCACTTCCTCCATCCCATTACCATCACCATCACCATCATTTCCTCCACTTCGCTATCGCCACTAACACCACCTCCTCCTCCACACCACCACTTCCTCCATTAATTTTACCATCACTTCTTTCACTCAACCCTCGCCGCCATCATCATCACCTTTCTATCATCACCATCACTTCCTCCATAATTATTATCACCATTTTTTCATTCCATAACCACCACTTCCTCCACCCCACCACCGTCACCACAACCACCTCGCTACCGTCACCCCACACCTCAATCCTACCACTGTCACCACCTCCACCCTGACACCACCACCACTTCCTCCAACGCCTTTCCCCACCACATTCACCTCCCACATCTACATTATTTTATAGTAAAGTACTAATGAAAATATTATTGATATTTTAATATAACTTACTTTTATATAATTATTATTTTATATTTAACACACATATATATAAGTTAAAAATATGATTTTGTATATTTAATTTGTTTTTGGAAAATATTTTTCAAAATTGTAACAAACATCAGAAAATATTTATAGTGGTATAGCCTAACATAAGAAAATATTTTATTTTCCTGCACAATATTTTCTCTTGCACAACATTTTCGCTTGGACATTATTTTTCAGCAGATAAACGGGACGTGATGTTTGATTGGAATGTCCAAATGTCCAGCTTTTTATATAATTTCCCAATTGAATTATTTATATAATATCATATTCTAAAATCATGTAACCAATTATGAGAATTAAAATTTCTCTCTATAATTCATCCTTTTTTTTGTGATCCAAAAAGTCAAGCTACATACACACTACATTTTAATTATTTACATGCAAATTAAATATAAAAGTTGGTATTACTTTCTGTTCTAATTATACTATACCATAAAAAATTTATATGAAAAATTGGCATTTTTATCTGGATACTGATAATGCGTCATAAGTGTCTTCTTTTTGGAATTATTTTTCTTATTTCATGAACTGATTTTTATATTTCACTCAACCAAATGTTTTAATTCCAAAATTGATCAAATTTGTAAACTCCATGTCCTTAGTCATAAAATTTTTTGGGATGATTTATTAATAATTATACTTTGAGTTAATTATTCCGCGTTGCTCAAGAATCTTTAAGGTGCCGTCATTTCCAACCAAAATATACGATTTTATAGGGCGAATTTAAATAAGAACATATTTATCCCTAAATAATATATTATTATAATTTTTATCTCTGAATTTGGTACTGAAAAAGAGTATTTATATTTGAATTTCATAACATATAATCACTGTTTTAAAAGCGGTCAAGACGGCCGCTTAGGTGGGGATTTTTAGAACACCGTCCCGATTTTATATAATCGGGCGGTCAAGGTGGAAAGTGTCACCAAAACTTAGAAAAACGTCGTCAAAGACAGGAAAAAGTGTTGCCAAAGCCTAGAAAATGTCGTCAAGCCTAAAAAATTGTCTCCAAAACCTAGAAGTATGAATTTTTAATATTATTATACAAAAATTTATGTGTTCGATAAATTCATTATTTTAATTTATTAATAATATATTTTAAAAAACTAGTCTGCTTAGATTTCGATTAATCCCCGCCTAGGCTCCCGGAGGCTCTAGCCGCCCGATTAGCGCCTAGCGCCTTTTAAACACGCATATAATGAACTAAAAATGTTTCATTAATATTAATTTTGATTTATATTTTTACTTACTATTTAAAAATTATTCTTAAATAAATTCACATGGAATTTCTATTTATATAAAAAGTATTAATACATTAATCGAAGAAGAAACAGGTGGCATATTGAAAAGCAATACAAAGATGTATACTATTCTTTATCTGAATTTAAAGAATGGAAAAGATACTAATAATTCTAACTGAAAACAATATAAAGAATTATAAAACCATACTACATAAAACTTCAATTTAGTATTTACACTCTAAAATGTTGCAATCCACATTAATTTTTTTTCTTTTACCCATATTAATATATATTTATGTCAAAGAAATCCAACTACTATATCCTTGAAAAATAAAAAATAAAAATAAAAATCTGGATGGGTCAAGTTTAAGGTGCAGATTACAACTTTCTCCAATTAATAATACTAAACTTAAAAAACAGAATGATTTCTAACTGCAATAATAATATAAGAAAATGAAAAACTGAACTTGGGCCATCCTCAATATCACTTGTTCCTTTTACATACCAATTTGGGCCATTCCATTTCCCCATTAGTTAGTCTGTCTATTTATTAAAGCCAGACAAGAAAGAAATTATCAGATTAATAATGCAATTGACATGTCGTATTGCTTTCTGCGTTCTCAAAATTGTTTTCCGTTTATTAAAAAAATGCACATGTTCACATGCTTTTGGAGGAAAAACGGGAATACATAAACCCAAACTCAGAGTAACCAAAATAGTAATGAGATTGAACAGAAGCTGAAAGTGACAATTGCAGCCTAACCTAGAGAAGAAGACATGAATATTATTTTCCTACACCCCAAGTTAGCATTGCGTTACAAATTACATACTAATTAAAACAACCAACAATAACATAGATCCTTTATTAATAAAATAAAGTAAAAGAAAAGTAGAAAAAAAGAAAGTTGAAAATAAATACTTTGCACTAACATCTACGAAATCAAAAGAAAAAGTGGCAGAGGCTTCAATTCCACAGCTTGTAAAGCTCATTCATTTTGGCCTACAAATTCCCCCCTCAATCTTCATTTTTTTTGCAGGAACCAAAAACAACTCTTTCAATGGCAACATCAGATTACAACCGCAACGCTTTCTGTTACACTTTCGGGTTGTTTTGTTTACTGCTGCTGTGGCAGAGAGGCAATGCAACTCAGTTCACCGTTGGAGGTGCTATGGGTTGGTCTGTGCCTGATAACTCAACTTCTTACAACTACAACCAATGGGCTGAAAAAACCAGATTTCAAATTGGAGACTCTTTATGTAAGTTGATTCGTTTTTATACCTAGTATAAAACTCATATATTCCAATAAAAGATTCAATCTTTACGTAAAATTTCTTCCATGGCTGCAGTGTTCGTGTACAAGGCGGGCAACGACTCGGTGGTTGAAGTAAACAAACAAGACTACGATAACTGCTCAACTACAGCCCCGTTATCGCCTCCCTTATCGGACGGACACAGCGTGTTCACTTTCAACAGATCCGGTCTTCATTATTTCATAAGCGGAAACAAAGAAAACTGTCTGAAAAATGAGAAGTTGGTTGTAATTGTACTTTCACAAAGAAGCAACCGTTCTTCTAACGGCAATCCAACAGCGCCAGCTTCTGCTCCAAACCCAGCAGCTTCAGCTTCGGCATCTGCTCCTAACCCAACAGCTTCAGCTTCGGCATCTGCTCCAAACCCAGCAGCTTCAGCTTCGGCCTCTGCTCCAAACCCAACAGCTTCAGCTTCGACTTCTCCTCCTCCTTCAGGTGACACGGACACATTGCCATCCCCATCTCCGGCACCTGAAGGAGACGAAACTCCTCCTGCCGGAACAGTAGAGATCAGCCCGGTTCCGCCACCTGAAAGTAGCGAGCCACATAGCGGAGCTTCTTCCTCCATGTTTTTCAGCTTCATTGGTTTTACCGGAGCGGTATTCGCTTCGTGTCTCTTATTTTAGCTCTTTTGAGTGTAAAACATGAGTTGATTGTTTTTTTTCCTTTTATTCATCTCTGGCTTTCCCCATGATTTTCCCACCTTGAACTTGTGCTTCGAAGGTGTATTGATGTTTGGATATTTGTTTGTTAATGGTGATCAATAAGCTGACAATTTATATGTTGTACTGTTCATTGTGTTTGTACTGTGTATCGTCTTCTTGTAAGAACATTGTATAGAAGGAAATAATAAATTTTACAGTGATGTTGACAGAATTTGTTAGCACCGACGTTAAGCTAGTAGCAGAATTAACTAAAAAACAACAGTTTCAGTTAGTTTTTAGATGTAGGTGTACGAACTGCATGTAAAAACTCTGAACTGGATTTTATGATCCATTTCGATGTATTTGGTACATATGGCAAAGGGCTAGGAGCTAAAATCAAAATTGTGTAAGCAGTAGGAATTTAGAATTACTTACCATGCTTTCAATGTATAAAAAATTAACAGTTTCACAGTCACTGTTCTTAACAATCCTTTGCAGCAAACTGAGTACCAAGATAACAGAATTTTCTTTGTACAACTACAAATTTCATATTCCGATCAAAAATTTTTCCCTAATTCAACCTTTTTAATTAGTCTAACTGTGTTATGCAAAACCGAATCCAATATTCCGGCAACCTGAAACACAGGAATAAAGAAAGATACATATTAGAAGTGCATCTACTGCAGGTCAAATCAGAATGCCAGAAATGAACACTAACCGTGAAAACTCCCCCAATTATGGCACAAACATTTGTGAGAAAATGCGAAAATGACCTCGCGTTTTCTGTGATGAGGACCTATAGCAGAAATGAAGTTCAGGTGAAAAAAACCAAAACAGAATCTCAAAAACAGTGCTAATATGCTACATTCATAATAACAAGAAAATTATAGCAACAGAAATAGTTCAGGTTATATAGATGCTAAACCTGCATGGGAGAGAGCTCGAAATGAAATTTTGTAACAGGCACATAAGTACTCTCCACAGAACTACTGTGCGCTGTGTACTCATACTCGGGAAATATGTATTCTTTTATTCTTGTCTGAACCTCTGTTTTTACAACTTGAAGGTAATGCTCTATCTGCAAATAAACCAACATGGTATAATTATTAATTTATGAATTGAAAATAAAGAATGGAAATGAACTTCACAGCAGTGAGAATTTCATGTATTCCTTTTTGACCCATCCAAAAGAAAACGGGTAAAAGACTAAATTGACCACAAAATAAAGTTTTGGCCCCATTACTAAACCATATTTGGACTACTGGCACTCGGACTTTGATTTCGAAAGGTTTATCCCAAAGGTTTGAGTTTATTATTTAAGTGCAACTCTTAATGCATGGAATCAGCAAATGCCATGAACTTGAAAATCTGCATTTAAAAGTGAGTATATTTTTGTGATTGTGAAGATCCAGTCGATAATGGCTAATTTTTAATAGGAAACAAAATTTAGGGGCTAAACATCACAAAAATCAAAGGGGCCAAAAGTCAAAATTTGGCCAAGTACAGGGGCCACATTGTTTTCCTTCAGACATTAAGCAAGAGTGAAACTTACTGTCACATTGGCCTGGGCAGCATGGTGATTAATGAATGACTTCCCCCGTAACTTGTCATGACTAACACCCAAATATGGCATCACTCGCATTGCCTCATTCCACATCTTATCTGGAGCTTTCATGCCAAATGAAAAATGGGATATCACATGAGACATATTCATTTGAGAAGGATCAAATGAGTGGGCCCCAGAACGAGCTGAAATGATGAGGTTGCCTGGAACCTGCACAATACGAGAAATAAGTAGACGATAATTAGAGCAATTTTAGTCATTCTGACTGAGATCAGTCAAAAGATTCACAATATGACAAGCATATTGGAAGGGAGAGTTGATCTTGATTTTGGACAAAATTTCAAAATATAAATCTAGTATACTAACTGCTAACCATTAAACAAAAATTACTTTTGATCAATGTTATGCAAAAAAAAAAAAAAAGAAAATTCACCTTCTTTACACGCACATAACCTTCAACTCTACATCCTCCAGTTAAAGGTGCTGGCCTTTTGTTAGTAAATGTCTGATTATCAGATATTTGAGGTTGCAAATGAAGAGATGCTACTAAATTTTCCATTGCCTGCAAAAAACAAATAACTTCTTATTAGACCACAACTAATACCAGTAAATTGGAGTTGGAACATTTGAACTAACTGTGCAACCACAAACAAATTAGTTGACAGTTGAAATAAGAAGGGAGAAGCATTTATTCATACCTTAAAGAGGCTATCTGTATCTCGATCTCCATAATAAGCTTCATGATCATGGTGTCCACGTTCTTCCCTGCGACAGTTAAAACATAAACTTAAAAGGTGTACTGATGAATACAGTGATATATATTGAAGATAAATGAAAATGACAAAAGAAAGATATGGCCACAATAAACAAGAAGAAACAGTTTGGGAAAACTGGACAGCCTCTAAAATTTCTCTGGTAAAGCATGAAATGAAAATTATTCAACAGAGAATCACCTAAGCATTAAGTTGACAAACGATATAAACTAAATTTTTGGGTGGGGAAAGAAGCCTTGACAAATAGTAAATAAGAATAGGAAACAACAGAAGAAACAAAATACACTCACTTGAGATCACTTCCTTTACGAAAGATGCGAATAGAGGGATAACCTTGTATGTGATGCCTGAAAACACATTAAAAGATAAATAAATCACATAACACAAAATCAATAAGATTATTTGTCACAGAAAAATTGCCAGGGCAAGATAAACCCTACATATCCAGTAAAGGTAAGCATATAGAAAATTAATATTCAAGGCAAGACAGGTAAAACAGTCTTATTTAAAATTTTCCCAAACAATGAGTCACAAATGAATTGCAATTTGCAAGATGCATACACTGAAGGCTGAACAAATGGAACACTTTGATAGGATTCAATGTTTTTCTATTAATATCACTAAAATTGCCATATATAGTTACGAAGTTCAATGCAAAAAGCAGAGAAACAGAATATACCTCTTACACAAATTAACCTCTTGTGTGCAATCAACACTACCTAAAAGAATTCGTCCATCCATTTGTGGATCATATCTATAAGAAATCAACGAACATATAAGAACTTGTGGACAATGGTGTAAATTAAGATTTAGAATATATAATGAAATAAGAGAAAACACCACGAGTATTTAAAACAGGGAATCAAAAAGAAAAATAAAAACCTTTCTCTCAACATTTTAGCAGCAGTTTCCCATGATGGTTTCTGAAATAATGAACAAAAAAATGTAAGGCAACGCTGCTTATAGTTGCAACACTTTGAACAAATATGATTATATTTGAATGGTTATTATTTATTAATATGTAGCTATAAGTCTACTTTTTTAACCAACGCCATAATAATGCTTGCATTCATGCACATATCTAGCAGCCATTCCAACATGCAAGAAATAAACAAGCATTGAAAAGAAAAGTCAATTTGACATCTGATCAAGATATTAAATAGCTAAATTTTTCATGTTTTAAAGAAATTGATCATAATGTACCATAGTTTAAAATCAATCTGTCAATCCTAAGCAATTAAATCAAGTATACAGGCCCAATAGAAATGGTGAAATCAGCCATCTAAAGTTTGGATGCACAGAAGCAATCATTCATATGGCCTCATTAAGAAGTTCAGTATATCCAACCTAAGGTTATCTCAGTTAGGCTCCTTGGATTCCCATTGGAAAAAAAATGTCAGAATGACTGCCTATATTATGTGTCACTATTTTTCAGACCAATTAAAGTTACAACGCATGATCCAAAATAAGCATATGTAAACTGCAAAGTTATGGATTGCAAAAGACACAACAGTAATGACATAGATGATATGTACATTGGAGAGAAAAGAATGATTAGGTTGCTCGACTTAAAATTCCATTATTAATACTGGCAAAATGCCACTCCAGACTAACAATGCCATCTCTATATCCAGCTAAAACACCCAGTATTAAAAAATACCACTACCATATCTTGATGCTATGCGTGTGGCGCGCATCCATGTAACCATTTAATGTACAGGTGCAAGAAATCTAATAGAAGACAATCCTCATAAAAAATTACCAAGTAAGCAATTGAGTATTAGATGACAGAAGAGAATTACCAGACGGTTACTCCAGTAGCACCAAGGAGCAAAAAAGTTGACGACCAAAACTGGAAACCTGAAAAGAAATGTTTATCAGTTACATATTTAAAACTATAAGGATGATGTAAAACATTATAACAGTAAAAACTAACCAAAAAAAAAACGAATTAGTTTTCTTACTGTAGATGCCCCTTAAAACTTCTTTATTATTAGGCATTCAATCACTTGCAAATAAGTTGAAATTTTGTAAAAATTGTAAGTATTGTGCATCAAATATCAATGTCACTGGAAGTTCATCGAATTTAAAAGGAGCTTTCATCTACGTAGCTTAAATTGAATAAAGAACATCAACTGATTGGAGGAAAAAAACAGTAAGCAATAGTATAATTGTTTTTTATGGGTCATAAGGTCATTCAGTTAGTAATTAGTTAAAAAAACAATATTTTCTATTGGATTTCAATGGTTCAACAGCTAATTTAAGTTCTACCTAATTATTTTTGAAGTTTTAAAATTGCCACATGTAGACCATATGCAGAACTTATTCACATGACATACCGGGTCATTTTTTTTATTGATTATCATATTTCTTGAAAGCAGTACAAAACTATTTTTCATTGGAATAGAAGTTCCCTAAAAGTAATGCAGTGATATGAACTTGATTGCATTTTTTAGGAAGGCAAGTGCTGAAGATTATCGTATTAATCCACTACACATATTGCATGCATAAGTTTTCATATGAAAGATACATTCACCAATAAACGAAGATAGAAACCACAAAATCATAAGAAATTCTTTCCAACTTACAGTTGCGCGTACTGATCAAAATTGAGAGAATCTAGTGGCACTGATCCTTGAGCAACTTCTCCATCAAACTCATCTCCATGATTAATATGATGAAACTCTGGCCCTGAGTGAAATTCAGTGCCAGTTGGATTTAAATGATGATCTATTGAAAATTTGCGAACTGTTTTGGTTATATTCAACCTGTTCTGAAAACAGAAACAAGATTTTAGCTTCAAAAAAATATAGCACAACAAAATAAATATTGTACGGATGGTAAAGCCTTAGGGGAACTATCATACACTAATATGATACCCAGAACCAAAGTGAAACACAACTTGTGTGAATAAGCACCCTGAATTAGACGATAGTATGTTATTGTCATTGTAAGCATATAATGAATCAATGATTCTATTATTGCGCAATGTACAATTCTGATCATTGTTGTAATCTCCTTTCCCTTGAAAATCAGACATATTTTCACCAAAAAAGCATATAAGAACTTACAGTTCCCAACACGTCGCTCACGTCAATTGATGCAAATTCACATGAGAGGGCAGGAAAGCTTCAAGAAACGGCATGTCATTAGTCAAGCACATCAAACAAAAAAAAAATATATCATTTGCTGACAGATTACACATCAGAACAGATAGAACTGCATTAATTTCACTATTGCTAGTAAATATGCAGCTCAACATGATTTTAATCCAATAGAAAGAACTCTACATACCTAGAACTGAAAATATTCATAAATGCAAATATTTTCCAGAAAACATAAACAAATAGTAATGGAAATATATTACCTTATATTAAAATCAATACGTAAGTACTCCCCATCAGAACTTTGATCAACAATAACAGATGTAGTGGTGCTAATAGTTAAATAATTATTTAATTCCTGCAAAATGGACACTGTTAATTTATTTTTGCTGCTTTTGCACCCATCATAAACAACAGCTTTTTGTCAATGTACTATAAACTGCATCTACCATTGATTTAAGAAAATCGGAACACGCATTGCACGAGAGAAAACAACAAGAATTCATGTAATCGCACAAAAACATAATTCTTAATTGGTTATGAGATTGAGCGATAACAATAAGAGGAATATGAAGGAAACATTGGAATTCGGAAACAAAAGACAATAAATAAACAGAAAAGATCTTGGGAAACAAGGTAAACCCCAATATTAAGAAAATATACACATGTCAATTAAACAGACCAGCATATAAAGAGTTTCACATATTGAATCCATGAGCATCCTACAAGAAGGCAAATAATACCTACCATTCCAAACAAAAAAACCATGGATAGTGCTGCTATAATAGACAATCCTGCACCTGATAATGATGCCTCAGTCAAGTCTCTTGGAATTTTCCTGAAGACGTAAAATGAATGAGAAACACGTTATTTCCATAATAGAGCATTACCAGTACGAATCTTATGACCCACCCAACAAAATATACATGAAAATAACTTAAAGCATGAGAAGATGTAAGTCATGTAACAAGAAAATGGAAAAATGTTGTGCATGGAAATGTTGCTTCATCAGTTCATCGCAATTATAAAAATTAGAAAAGATTATGAAATATTAATAAAACAAGAGGCTGTATCTTTCACTTTGTTTAGTTCTCCAGTTAGTCTTGAGAAACCAAAAGATTGTGGTTTGTGTTTTTGTGCGTACTTGATCTCATTTTGTACTGAAAAGGAATACTATATTATCCAGAAATAATGCTAAAACTGAAGAGAACACTCAAGAGTTTAAAAATTTCCATTTACATGCATTCAAAGGTGAAGGATCGAGAATAACATACTAGGTGCAAACCAGAGTATTTGCTATCCAGTAAATGTCATATACATACGCATTTTATATGATTGTCATTGTCATGCTATTGCCAATAATTCTTTCTTCATCAATATCATTGATCAAGATTGAAAAAAATACATTTCAAACGAACAATATAGCCCATTTCATTAAACTATTACGAAAGCTATTTCAGCAAACACGCAAGTCGCAGCTGACTTTACCATTGTAATTGCGACTGTTGCAAACCCGAATATCCAAATCCATCAAAGAAACCGAGAATACATATAAACCAGCTGATACTTAAGCTCCCAAACTAAAATAAATCTAGTCCGCTCTTAATAAAGATTGATTATCAATCTACGAAAAGAACTAAGAACAGTGACTCGAATTCACGTCTCAGATCCACACACCAGTTACAAAACAAAATGCGTCCAGTTATTACAAGAGGATTAAAAGAAAAACAAAATTAGGAAAACAATGAAACAGAGATCGAACCTGTAAAAATCCACAGATTTGAGCTTTGTGGACGAAAACATGGCGATAGAGATCTGTAGAGAGGGCTGAAATGGCCTTCTGAGTTTTTGGTAATGTAAT
>CATIWQ010233110.1:0-13535 GCA_949673415.1 Euphorbia schlechtendalii
GTTGCGATGTAGTTTTAAAAGATATCAATCCCACAGGGAAGGACTAATTCTAAAGATCGAAAAGGGAGATAAAATAAAGAAAATAAAATATATTAAAGTAAAGGTTAAGAAATAAGGATTAGAATGAAAAATGAGTAAATATAGGTATGAAAGATTAGAGAACCTAAATATATAGATTTTCCCTATGAAAGAAGGATAGTAGAGAAAGCATGCAAGCTCAACAAAGATGTTACGATTCACTAAACTAATCTAACAGACTCGGTTCTAAATACCTAGATGTTCAATTATTCGCCATAGAGCAACACATGAAATGACTTTTCTAAACCTAGGGCAAACGAATTAAGACAATTATATAAACCTAGACAACATCAATACTATGATTAGTACAGGTCGCTCTCACATAGCCATATTTAGAAAGTTACCATTCCAAAAATGTTGGCTCACTAAACAACGTTATTTCACAGATCCAGTTATTATACACAATATTGTTAACCCCAAAATATGCATTATGACACATAGACATATCATATACTTCGAAATAGAAAGTATAAGTATAAAGCAAAGCAAAGTTGTAATGTATGCAAGTGAAAACTAAAGTTGATCAAACCGTCTCCACTCTTTATTGGGAGTCGTCAATTCCCGCAATTCCTACGTCTACTTTGAATTCGGTCTTGACCCGTATAGAACCTCCGCTAGGATGCTATTCTTTGCGAATATCGAACATACAAATATTGAAGAACGAAAACTTTTATTGATAAGTGATTTGCAAGTACACTTATACAACAATCGCTCAAGAATATAGAGAAATCTAGTGATCGAAACAAGGATTCGAATCACTTAAACATTTTCTCGCTAACACTTATAAACAAAACAAAAACTAAATAATTTCACTCTCTATCTATGCACACACTATATCTATCACTTTTTCTAATTCCAATGCCATACCATGCAAGAAATTTGTAAGTTTTGGAGCGCTATCTATAGAGTTCGAAGGTTTGCATCTATCCAAATGAAGAGTTGTGTCCATTGTCAAAAGATTGCATCACTTCATTGTGATTGGTTGAGAAGCTTTAATCTTATCCACAATGGATAGGCATCTATTCATGATTGGTTGACTACTTATAAGTGTCTTTTCATTGGTAGTTGATGGCGGTTGATTATTCTTATCTAGCGGTTGGTAGTTAAGAAGATTTGGCCAAAAAATCTTCCAGGTCACAACCGTGATATAAAAGTCACAACTATGAATCTTTGTTTGACAATTTTCTACTTCTGACGTGTATCAAGTCATGATCGTGAATTGTGTTTTTCTTCAGAATTCTTCTTGTAACTTCATCGATCTTTGACAGCTTCAATCCTAAGCCAAATCGTTAAGTTCCACGCATCTTTTTGCACTGTTTTCACTCTTTTTACATTGAATTCCACTTTAGATCATTTTACTCCCAAGATTTACCTAGTATCTGCATTTACACCAAAAACAACTACATACCACGTGAAATCTTTTACATGAAGTATAAAAATGACTTAAATTATAGTGTTTAGTATGTAAAATTATATTGATAATAAGTGTATTTATACACTTATCAATATGCACATTAATGAAACAAAGTTCGTGATTAACTCATAGCTTAAAAGTGCAACGACATAGTGGGAGCTATGTGGAGTGAGAACTACACATACGTGTTACTATGAATAGTTTAAATATCTCTAGTCACAGTTCCATTGAGACTGGACATCAATGGAGCGGATAGACTAGCATGTGTGGGCTTACTCCTTGGATTAGTTCCAAGCGGTCGATCTCACGAGTTGAAGGTGTTACCTTGAGTTAACACATTAATATGTTCAGGTAATACATTGGAGACCGCCATAAGAATGACACTCAGAAATAACTATATCCATGTGTTGGTGTCATGTCTTATTGCACTAGTAGTATGAGTATCCTCTGACCTAAAATATCGATTACCTTATGTAGGAGTTGCTATACTTTAGGCCACACTTATTCATACCTTGGCGATTAGGATGACACGGGTGATTAAGGGTATAGCGATGATCACATGTTGGTAAGCTGTGTAGTCAAGATGGGATCCATCGCTCTTGATATAGTAATATAATGGAGATGTACCTTAGGGCCCCTTGTTGATGTAACACACTCAGAAACCTCTTATCAGAGTATACGATTGATGGAACGGGTTTCTAGTCAATCAAGATACAAAACTGTTGAGTAGTGTTCTTTATGAACAAGTCTAATTCTAGGATAGCTAGGGCCATTACATAAGCTAACACTTAATCCAAGCTCAATAAACTAGATGGTAGTTAACTTGATGGAAGGAGTGTATTGTACTAGTTACTACTGCAGAACTGGGTAAGTAGTGCGACATACCTTGATGAAACTGAATAAGATGATAATAACCACCATATGTAGCTATTGAATGAATGATTTGGTTATTTTTCCCAATTAGGGTAGAGATTCAAATGCTCTTGTGGTCATCGTTATTTGAGGGTACGTGGTGATGCATGAATCTTTACCCTGTGTGGGAGGATGGTTTGGGTATTAAGCTTAAACCATTGAAGATTTGGTAAGGCAAGGTTTTTGAAATAAGGTCACCCTGTGTCAGCTTAGGTTCAGATGTCAGCAAGGACATCCCGTGATGTGGGAAAAATGGTTTGGGTAGGTATATACCTTGTTTGGGCTATGAGTTGGATGTCAAATAGACATCTTATTGGGAATGTGGTGGAAATGTTATTTCCCCTTGTGGGCTAAGTCTCGGATGTCAAGTGGACATCACACAAATTGGGGTGATTGACGCTTCATGATTCTAATTGGTTTATGTTGTCCTAGGGTGACGTGATCTTGAGTATCAACTAATCCTAAGCATGTGTGATGCCAATTTGGCATCATGATGATGAGAAAACATTATGTTACATCATATGAGTGTGTGCGTTTGAGTGTATGCACTAAGATTCATGGTTAGCATGACATTTGCATAGTGATAAGTAGTATACACGTAGCAAGTAGCATGCAACTTTCAATCTTCCAACCATACAACTCCTATGCGTAGGGTTTTTGGCTAGTCTCTATCCTAAGTTTGTTTCATCTTAGTACCATGAAGATACTAAGGAGCACGCCTGTAAGAAAAATATAATGCATGGTCATTTGTTGGGTAACAACCTAGGGAAAATGTCTGATTTATTTATATGAGGTTTGTAAATGGGTTGCTGATGTAGAAGGTTCTTGTTGCATTAAAATACACTCCAAGCCTCTTCCTAAATGGGTTCGAGGGAGGTACATGCGATATGGCAACAAGCGCTCCACCCGCTCAAGTACTATCTTTTCCCAAGGAGGTATATTAGTACAAGAGAAATCTTTGCGGTAATAGGGTACCTTAATCTTACGGGCTAATCCCCTTTATTGCAATGCGAATTTATGAATATGTCATAACTAAGAAAATAGAATAATGTGATCAATAATTTTCGGTACTTATCCAAATCTAAAACCTTTTTTTTTAAAAAAAAGTTTAAGAAAATTCCCCAGTGGAGTCGCCACTATGAGCGGATGACACGGAGTGATGGACCGAGAGCGCGCGGAATGAGAGGCGTAGTACACCGAGGTATTTTGGTTGAAAAAGAAAATGTACGGGGTTGTGGACCTAGAAAGTTAGAAAGAGAAAGGGGGAAACATTTTAGATTGATCACACCTGAATCTGCCATCTCTTAGTATAGAGTCGCCACCTGGATTAGCTCTTCCAGGAATTAAAGTCCTGTGAGGCTTATTGTCTGGGGGACGGCCCACTATGACACAGAAATTCAAGTTTGGGATAAGTTGCTCATTTCTTATTGGATCACATTATATTACATCTATAGAAAATCATATTTCTTAATTGTGCATATTCACACTTATACCATTTTCAAGTTATAATGCATGATTCACACACGTTTGGAAAGAAATAAATCCACACATAAAGTGATAAATAAATGTGGTAAAGTAAAGATTAAAATTACAAAACCTCGAGGAATGCAACCGTCTGCCTAATCTATTAATTACATTTTCATAAAAATATTCACAATACCCGAAGGAAAAAAAACCTAGGCATACATTTAACCTACATCCACAAAGTTTAGCACATGGTATATAGCACAACATGAGCATTTACATGTATGCTTGATTTGATTTTGGCGAGGCCCGTATGGTTTAATTAAAAAGTCGATGATGGGAAATTTCTTATTTAGAAATAAAATGATTCATTTTATTTGGTCATTTTCATTTAATGAAAGTGCTTGCATGGCAAAAAGTGAGGACTGTTAATCGGGAATAATTTTAATTCCCTTCGTTGGTGTATTCTAACATGTATTTTCATAAATTAAAGAAATAGAAAATAAGGAGAAGAAATATTACATTAATATTTACACAATAAAAGAAAGTACAAATATTCCTAGGTCAACATGTAAAATAACATAGGAAACACGAGATGAAGCAGGTCTAAGAATTCAAAGGCTTACCCTTTCGGTGTGAATCCACTTCAGCGTATCCGTTTGATCCCCGAAGCGTTCCTTGTTCGTTTTTAGTGTGGTTTGGTGTGGAAAATAAATGTTTATTTATCCAAAAGTTAATAAGACTTGGGTTCTAAATTCGTTTTAGGTCTGAGAATATCTGAGTATTATTGTGAAAAAGAGATAGAAGAAAAATGGTTAGGGTTCGGAATCCAAATGTGTTTTGGATCCGAATGTAAGAAAATATTTTTTGTGTTATTCTTCTTGAGAAAATCAGATTTTTTCTGATAATTTCGGGGCCGGAAAATTGAAAATTACCCCAATATTTATAGGGAAATTTCCCAAAAAAATTAGGTTGTCTTCAAAAAATCCCGCTAGGGAGGACCCTAGTTGAAACTTTGGCAAGGCTTGCCGGAACTTTGGTAAGCCTTGTCAGAGTTCTGGTGAGACTTGCTTCGCCAGAAATCTGGCAAGACCAGTCCTCGTGGTACCCCAATTTTTTTAAAATTTAATTTCTTTAAAATATTTTCAATAAATAATTTTCACCACAATCTAATTTTTTGAAGTCTTAAAAATAAAAAATTGGCGACGAGGAATACTCCCATTCGGAGATCTTCTAGATAATCGAAAATTGTTTAATTTAAGGATAAAAATCTTGAAAAGCCGTTATCATCGAACGTGTGAGCTAGTACAAAATCATGTGCTCACACTTGTTACACAAACAAGTTCCTTTCTTTAAATTAAAAAACTAATTTTTCCAATCGGGAAAACCACCACGCCCCATTTCATGGGGCCGGTGCCTCGCGGCGATCGCGAGGGTTGAACGTCATCCGCTCATAATGGCGACTCTGCTAGGGAAATCTCTTTTATAAACTTAAAAGTATAAAAGATTTTGGATGTGTATTGAAAAGTTGTTAAATGAGTTAAATCCACGCTTACGGTATTTCAAAAGCATATGCATTAGATGGTTTAGCCTTTAAGATTAGGATGACCTATTTTACCAAGAAACTTGTGAAAGTATCATTTGCGAACCCATGGTGACAAAGGATGCTTAGCTAGTGGATCACTTGTTGCCATACCGCATGTACCTCCCTCATTCGCATCGATTTGGGGAGAGGCTTATGCAACAAGAACGTTCTACATCAACAGCCCATGACCAAACTCATATAAGGAAACCGTAGACACTTCCCTTAGGTTTAACAAAACAAATGCATCTCTTATGTAGGTTTGCTCCTTAATACCTTGCGGTGTTAAGATGATTCAAGCCTAGATTTAGAAGCCTAACCCTTACACGCGGGAGATATAAGGTTAGAAGTGATATGTTAAATGCTATATGCTATGTGTTCATTTTATCACCACGTTTATTTTGTGTAAAGCATCATGCTAACCATGAGTTGTTATGAAGACATAAATTATACACACACATGTCATTACCCCAATATCACCTACCTAGATATAAAAGATGCGATGAGATAGCGTCACCTAGGGTTAGGGCCACCCATGGTTATGGTAGTGCCCACTCGGCACTCGAACCTCTGTCCGCTTAGAATCATGAACTTCTAAGTAATAGGTTATAACACACCATTCTACCCAAAAACGAACTTAGAATTAGAAGACGTGACAAGACAATGCCACCTAGGGTTAAGACCACCCATGGTTATGACAATGCCTACTTGGCACTTGAACCTCTGTCCATTTGGAGTTATGAGCCATCAGGTTTAACACATCGTTTTACCCTGATATCACTTACCTAGATTTAAAAAGACGCAATGAGATAGTGTTAGATAGGGTAGAATCACCCATGGTTATAGTAGTGCCCGCTTTGCACTCGAACCTCTATCCATTTAAAGTTATAAACCATAGGGTATAACACACTGTTTTACCCGAACTTTAATTTGTTGAGAGTTAACCATGGCGATTAGATATGAAAATTGAAAGCACGATATCACTTGGATAATACGCGATCCCTTGTCATTTTTGGTATGTTTATTCCAAGCAAACTGGCAAACACAAGTCACAACCTAAGCCTATTGCCACACGGGTATTACGGCAATCAACTTGTTTGTTCCAAATGGATTGGCAATCATAAGTCACACTTTAAAAATAAGCCTAATACCATATGGGTATTACGACGATCAACTTGTTTGTTTCAAATGGATGGGAAAACATAAATCACACTTCAAACCAAGCCTATTGCCACAATGGTATTACAGTAATCAACCTGTTAGTTCCAAATGGATTGGCAAACATAAGTCACACTTTAAAACCAAGCCTATTACCACATGTGTATTACGGTAATCAACCTGTTTGTTCCAAATGAATTGGCAAACATAAGTCACACTTCAAACCAAGCCTACTACCACACAGGTATTATGGCAATCAACCTGTTTGTTCCAAGCGCATTGGAAAACACAAATCATAACCTCATCCTTTTACGACATGGGCATTACGGAAGTCAACTTGTTTTGTTCCAAAAGGATTGATAAAACATGAGTCACACCTCTACCACAAACCTACTACCACATGGGGTATTAAGACAATCGACCTGTTTATTCCAAGTGGATTGACAAACACAACTCTCGACATTACATAGATGTCACCTTAACCTCAAGCCCTCACCACATGGGACGGGTCTTATTATCATTTGAGTTATGTCTTTATTACTAATGACTAACCCTATTTATTTCAAGTGGATTGACAAACATAAATTTTATTGCATCATGGTATATTAACTCGTTATGATGCAGCCACGTCATATGCATCTCGTACATCAACATCAAGTATGTCAAACTTGCATTTCAAATCTGATGAAGCTGTCTGATTGTGTTTGCTTTAGTTAAGGCTTGGAAGATGCCGACTTCCCACCTTGTCTGGATTTCCCCCATCATGGTTTCCTTAGAGAACTTTCCATCAAAGGGTATTCCACGCACTGATTCCAGCAAAGACTTGAGTTCAGATTTGGATTCGGGTTTAAGTTCAGATTTTGGTTTGAATCAGAGATCGGTCTCTGGTTCAGGTCAGAGTTTCGGGATGACGGATCCTCAAGGTGGTCACGGGACAAATGAGTAGATTTCACATGAGGTGCCAATTATCCAACAAATCCCATTGAACACCAGATTAGAAATGGCCAACGCTCTAAGCACCATTCTCTATAGTGATCCATTTGCTCAAGCGCTACAGTTCCATGTTTGTCTACATCAGCCAAAGAACCGTACTTCAAATGGACTCTGAAATTTTGAGACAATCAGGAATTTCCAAGATCCAATTGCTGCCAGCTATCCTAAGGCCTGGAGGCTAGACTCTACTTCTAATACTCACCTATCATCAAGTTACCCATTTGGAAATCATGCCACAGCTCCCCAATTTGGTGCAAGAAACTCGCAATCCCAATATCACCATGACCAAACTAGGTTAATGCTATTCCAAACACCAAATCAATTTAGTCAAGGTCCATGACTATTTGATCAATTTCAGATAGGTTAGACTTCTGGGGGTAATGATTATTCAAGGTTAAGGTAAGCTAATGCCTTTCCAGTTACTCAACCCCACGATCAATTTAATCAGGGGCAAGTTGGTTAAACATTTGCTTGATTCAGGCCCACTCCATCTAGGTTGGAATCACTCAAATTCATCTGAGGGAGAAGCTAGACCTTCATCTAGTTTCATTCCACCATGTCAGAGCTTTGCCTCATAACTAGCGATCCCTCAAAATCCAAGTGCCCCATCCTCCTTCAACACAAGCTTGAACTTCATGGTCCAACCATCGCAATATCTGGTCATGACCTAGGCATCTTTTTCTCCAAACTTTATAGTCACTCCTTGGGGTACCACAATCCCCCAAGGGTAGTTTAAAACTAAAAAACCACATCGTCTACTTCTCCTCAGCTCAATTTTCTATAAGGGATTGATGGGATAGTCCCCTAATATCTACCACCCAATGTAGCAAAACTATGGTAACAGTTTTTAGCAACTCACACTAGCCAACTCCAAAATTTCTAGCCAAACTACTACCATATCCCTCCGGTAGCACATGATGAGGAGTGGCCTGAAAACTTTGTAATGCCGAGATTAGAGAAGTAGAGGGAGAAGGAGATCCCCAATCACATTTGATCAACTACCAAACTATGATGAGAGCTATGAGGATCGGGGATAAGATGATGGTTAAGCTCTTTATTGTTACACTAGGATGGCCAACCAATGAATGGTATAATAATTTGCCATTGGAAGTAGCTCATGATTAGAAGCGCCTAATAGAGCAGTATGGCTTCAATTCTAAAGTAAAGACTACCATACAACATCTTGAGGCTGTTAAGAAAAGGCCCAATGAATTTTTCAAACCCTATTGTAATAGGTTGGTGGCCACCCAGGTGCTACTCAAGGATAAGCTTAGCCTGTATGGGATGATTGTAAAGCTATTGGTCGGGGCACTGCCAGTCTACTGATAGAGGCTCGGGACCAACACTTTCACTTCTTACAATGAGGTTTTCAAGAAAGCTGAAAAGCTTGAGTGGATAGAATCACTGGATACACCCGTGGGAAACCAGCCAATGAGTACTAATACGAAAAGGTGACCATTGGGAAAGAAGTCCCTCCACATGTGGAGGATGAGGATGCTAATAATGTAATAGTTTATGTTTTAAACTCTTTTATATTAGCAAACTCTACCAATGAGGAATTTGAATCTTCAAATGCATTGAACTTTGCTTGCTTGCTTGATATCCTTTCGGATGACATCTCACATTCTTGTGAACATGAGCATCATGTTTTTAGCATACATGACACATCATCACATGAAATCAATTTAGGTATAAATGAATCTCCTATAGTAATTTCAAATGATTTGACTCTTGATCAAAATTGAGAGATAACATAGGTACTTAGATGATAAGTGTAGAATTACACTTAATATCATATTAATTTTACACATTAAACACTATGAATTAAGTCATTTTTATACTTCATATAAAATATTTCACTTGGTATGTAGTTGTTTTTTATGCAAATGTAGATACTAGGTAAATCTTGAGAGTAAAATGATCTAAAGTGGAATTCTATGAAAAAGAGTGAAAAAGGTGCAAAAGGATACGTGGAACTTAAAGATTTGGCTTAGGATAGAAACTGTCAAAGATCGATGAAGTGGCAAGGAGATTTCTGAAGAAAAACTCAATTCACGATCACGACAACCATTCACAGTCGCGACTTATTCTTCTTCAGAATAGAAGTCTGCCAATCAAAGATTCACGGTCGTGACATGTATATCGTGGTCATGACATGGATGGTTTTCTGGTTCTATCTTCTTAACTACCAACCGCAAGATAAGCATGATCAACCGCCATCAACTACCAATGAAAAGACACTTATCAGAAGTCAACCAATCATGAAAAGGTGCTTATCCATTGTGGATTAAATCAAAGCTTCTCAACCAATCACAATGAAGAAATGCAATCATTCACCAATGGACACAACCCTTTATTTGGATAGACACAACCCTTCAAACTCTATAAATAGGGCCCCAAACCCTCACAAATTTTGTGCATGGTGTGCAACATAGAGTGCAACCAAAGAGGAGAGCATTAGAGTGCAATTATAGGGTTATTTATAGTGTGTGTAGTTAGTGAGTTCACTATGTTCATAAGCGTTAGCGAGAAAATGTTTAAGTGATTCGAATCCTTGTTTCGATCACTAGATTTCTCTATACTCTCCAGCGATTGCTGTATAAGTGTACTTGCAAATCACTTATCAATAAAAGTTTTCGTTCTTCAATATTCGTTTGATCGATATTCGCAAAGAATAGCATCTTAGCGGAGGTTCTGTATAGGCTGAGACCAAATTCAAAGTAGACGTAGGAATTGCAGGAATTGATGACTCCCATTAAAGAGTGTATACAGTTTGATCGACTTTAGCTTTCACTTGCATATCTTACAACTTTTCTTTGCTTTCTACTTATACTTTCTATTTTGAAGTTTATGATATGTCTATGTGTCATAATGCGTATTTCGTGTTAAGTCTTTTATGTTAATCAAGTTATATGAGTTAGAGTTAATTTTAAGAGAAGTTTCGGGGTTAACAATATCGTATATAGTCACTGGATCTGTGATATAACACTGTTTAGTGAGCCAACATTTTTGGAATGGTAACTTACTAAATGTGGCTATGTGAGAGCGACCCGTACTAAGCATAGTATTGATTTTGTACAGGTTTATATAATAGTCTTAATTCATTTGTGCTAGGTTTAGAAAAGTCATTTCATGTGTTGCTCTGTGGCGAATAATTGAACATCTGAGTATTTAGAACCCTGTCTATTAGATTAGTTTAGTGAATCGTAACATCTTTGTTGAACTTGCATGTTTTCTCTACTTTCCTTATTTCGTAGGGAAAATCTATATATCTAGATTCTCTAATCTTTCATACATATATTTACTCATATTTCATTCTACCCTCCTATAAAAAAAACTATACATTATTTTATTTTCTTTTTATTTTATGTTCCTTGTTGATCTTTAGAACTAGCCTTCCCTATGGGATCAATATCGTTTACAACTACATCGCAACTGTATACTTGCAGTTATAATCATTTTTCTATTTGATAAGGGGTATTGACAACACCTATATTTCATGCAAACAAGTTTTTGGCGCCGTTGATATTTAGCTAAACTCTTTACGTAAAAGTTATTAAACTTATCAGTAGAAAAGTGGCGAACAAGTTTTTGGCACCGTTGCGGGGAAGGCAAGTGCGTTTTAAAGATCAAAGTTCCGGGGAAGTTAAGTAAGTTCTGAAGTTTTTATCTGTTTGTTTTATTTCCTATACCATACAATTTTCTAAATTTCATTCTAGATATGAAAAGATTATGAAATAATCATCTTGGATGTGATACGTCATAATATTTCATCTTAATTCTTGACAAATAGAAGATTTTCTTCTAGTTTTCCTATTCACGTTCATGACTATTAATCGCGCTCGTGAATTTCCTATAAAACTTTCGATTTCTTGCTTTTAGTATATTCACAATCTCGAATTGCGATCACGATCGTGACCTGTGCAATACCTGCAGCAGTTTGAGCAGTTATTTGATAGTTTTTCTACTAAACTCTATATATTGATGCACGTTTGTTCATCAATTATCCACTTCTACAATCTGAAATATCCTTTCCAAATCAAAATTTCTTCTGAATAAAAAATCCTTTCATTCCTGACAAACTTTCTTTCATACAAAATGGTTTATCCAACGAGATCCGGTGTATTTTTGCCCAAGAATATTCAGGAATGGTATGAAGTGCCATTTCCTATCTATTCAAAGGAAGAAGAGATCATTATGAAATGATTCGAGTTCCTGAATTTAAGAGTTCCTTTACGATTCATAGGAACAATCTTATTCATCTGGGTATTTTTGATAGAATTATGTATTATCTCGGAATACTTAATTTTGTCATTTACTCCAACTTGATTCTCACAAATAATGTGAGTAATTGCACGGAAATGTTGGTCACAGTGGCATCGAGAAATGATAGACAAAACTGTTTGATCTATCGTTAACATGGGAAAGAATATAAGCTTACGAGGAAGGCTTTGGAAAAGTATTTGGGATTTCTAAAGGATTGTTTCTATAAGATGCTTCCTGGTTGGAATCATGCACCAACGTAGAATCGCTTGATAGGCCAAACTAATTACGAATAAGAATCTATCTATAGTAGGTGGATTCGTGATCCTTGTTTGTTGGCACTACACTTTTACTTAAGTGGAGCGCTGTTTGGCAAATCCAACGCCGATATTGTCTCACCTGAAGAGTTGTTTATCTTGGAAGTAATTCTGGAGGGCACACCTATCAATGTCTCGGGAATTATGATGGAGACACTCATATTTACAGCACAATATCCTGAGTTGACTGAATATGGGTGCCGGACAATGGCAAATTTGTTGGGGCAGATAGGAAGATTACCCTGTTTTACAAAAATTTTCACTAGTGAAGACGTAATTCCGGAGTTAACGATTGAAGTCTTCTTTGAGAAAAATTTCATAATAAGGTGTATTAGGGAGGATTGGATAACCTATAATTGGAGACCATGGGAAGAAAGGGTGGAAGGAGACCGAGAAAGAGAAAGGGAAAATGTACGGGATGAGGAAAATGGAAATCCCAACCTCTACAGAAGGTTAAATGACCTCATAGAAGGGTAAATTTCGATCAGAAGAAAAATCGAAGACATTCGTATTTTACTAGATGATGTCTAGCTAGATTTAAGGGAATCTTATTATGAAATTAATCAAATAATAGGATCACTTCCTCTTGAATAAAAATTTATCATCTTTTCGATTTAGAAAAATTTTTATAGGTAGATTTTAATTTATTTTATGTACCGTATGTTTTGTGTTTGTTTGTTTGTTTTCTTTTTGTTATGTTTGTTATGTAAATACTTGTTTTTTATAAATGAAAATAAATTTGAACAACAAGACGTTGATGCTCAATTGCTATCATAACTATGATTACTCAAGGTATAATAGTTAATATTTATCATTTATATTTAACAAAGTTTGTTCGTGTTTGTGTTTCTAAGTTTTCATAGGTACAAGTCTAAAAATTGAAGAAATTTGAAGAATAAAGAAACTCGCAACCATGACACAATTTGCGCACATGATCACTGGATAACAACACTTTCTGTTTCTTTCATGAAGAGAGTCAGAGATCACGAACTGACACGTGACAGATGGCTAAAACCACCATTAAAGGCTAGTTTTGACCCCTAAACGGCTATAATCCCATTTATGACCAATTAGAGTCCCCTTAAACATCTATAAATAAGTCCAAGTTGAACCATAGCCACCACACTTTCGACAAAACCTTCAAAATTTCTAATTTTCTCATGTTCTATATTTAAAAGCATCTAAACCTTTTTCAAACCTTTATCTTCAAAACTAACATGACTCATATGAAGAGAGCAGCACAAAAGAGAAAAGTTCAATCACTTCAAGAAGAATTTAATTGTCCTTTCCCATTGAGGACAAGAGAAGAGGGAAAGAGATTTCAAAAACTAAGCAAATTGGATATCATCGGGAA